>JAJEJO010000317.1:230617-248681 GCA_020662805.1 Glaucomys volans
GGTGCTGGGGATTGAACTCAGAGCCTTGTGCTTGACAGGCAAGCACTCTACCAACCGAGCTATATCCCCAGCCCTAATAGTTTGAATCTTAGGTGTTTCCCTAGTGTCTGTGTGTTAAGGGCTTGGTCCCAAAAATGGCACTCTTGGGAGGTAATGGCCTAGTGGTGGGAGGCCAAGGACGTTTTCTTATATCATATTGGTCCCAAAAATGGCACTCTTGGGAGGTAATGGCCTAGTGGTGGGAGGCCAAGGACGTTTTCTTATATCATATTGGTCCCAAAAATGGCATTCTTGGGAGGTAATGGCCTAGTGGTGGGAGGACAAGGACGTTTTCTTATATCATATTTGGTACATTGTATTTTTAAAAGAGTTTGGACAACTTACCTAGTTTTGATTTCACTAGCCTAAAAGTATTCCTAAGCATTTTCTGCTTTTTTTTTAACTGTTTTATGGTTTGTGGGATATTTAGTGGCATTGGTTTTTTTTCTTTTCTTTTTTTTTTTTGGAGTGGTAGATATTGAACCAGCACATGCTAGGCAGGTTCTCTATCACTGAGCTATATCCCAGTCCTGTGCTCTCTTTTTTTTTGTAATTTGAAATTGCATCTCTTTTATGAAATCATGATCAAATTAAAACCTGTGTAGGGTTGCTGTAGTAGAAACTTGCTACTAAAAATGTGGTCTGAGGACCAGTAACATTGACATCATTTGGGGACTCGTAAAACTGCAGAATCTCGAGTCCTAGTCCTTATGAGTCATGACTTTTTTTTTCTTTTTTTTTTTTTTTTTTTTAAGGACATGGTCTTGCTATATTGCCCAGGCTGGTCTTGAACTTGTAGTCTCAAGGTATCCTCTCCTTATGGCTCAGGCTCTAAAGTAGTTGAGACTGTAGTCATGTTGGACTACACTCAGCTGACCTCATGATCAGAACCAATAGTTTATCAAGACTCTTTAGGTGATTCATATATACTTTAAATGAGAAGTGCTTGACATCTCAACAATATACATCCACTAAACATATCATCACCTTTTACTCTTATTTCAAACTGTTCTACCCCTCCATTTACCTAGTTGCTTAATTTAGAAACCTCGGGCTTTTCTTTGACCACACCTTGTCTCATTTCTCTTCTCTCCTTTCCCTATCAAATCCATCACTTTATTAATCAGCTTTTCTTCACTTTTGGCAGGCTACTTATGAAGAATAAGAGGTTTGTTTAGCTCACAGTTTTTGAGATTGTAAGTCCAAAGAGCCTGGTGCAGACTGGCAGAGTCCCCATGACTGATTCAGAGTGCTTGCAGGAGGAAAGATCACATCTCAAACAGGTAGCCAGAGAAAGATTCAAGAATCAGGCTCAGACTTTTGTATCAATTCAATCTCACTAGAACTCACTCTAGGGGGCCAGTTCCCTTTCAAAGGAAGCACCCTCAATAATCCAAGAACCTCCCATTAGAACTCATCTCTTGAAGATTCTATACCATCTCCTATTGCTGCATTGGATACCCAACTTCCAACATGTGAAACTGTGGAAAACACCTAAACTGTATAAAAACCAAAGACACCATAATATTGTATAATCTCCTAAATGTAAATACAGTGTATTCAAGTCACTCCTGGGTCTGCTCTTGCAATGATGGTCCAAGCAAACACCATCATTTTGCTTGGATGGCTGTAAGTGAACCTGGTCTCTCTTCCATTCTTCTCCTATCATCTATTGTGAACATGAGAGCTAGACTGTTTTATAACATGATAAATTTGATTTTAAAATTAGACTATTGTAAATTACTCATTTGGTTTACATTACACATAAGATAAAAGACAAAATCCTTATGGCTTGTAATATTATCCTTTCCAACTTCATTTCCTGTCTCCTCCGGGGGTTCAGCTTCTCAAGGATCGTAGTCTGGAAAGAATGAGCCCTTCTTGCTCAGGACCTTGGCAAAGCATATTTTCTCTGCCTGAAATACCTACTTTCCCCACCACTGTTAGTCTAACTACTTCTTGTGTATCCTTCAAGTTTCAGGTTACAACTCTCTTCTCCGGAGATCTTTTCTGACTATCAATCAACATTAACTTTTTTTTTTTCTCTCTCTCTCATAACAATGTACTGTTCTTTTAGTGCTTATAACAAATTGCAAGTTGGGTGTGGTGGCACATGCCTGTAATCCCAGCAACTATAGAGGTTGAGGCAGCTTTGGAAAGGGATCCTAAAAGTTTCTTGAGTAAATGAATCAATAATTCCAATTTTACTGATCTATATTATACTATATGTGTGAAAAATAGAAATTATTTGATGAATTTGACAATTACATTTTTGCTGTAAGCATTAAATTTAGTTATAAGTACACTTGTTGTCTGGGTATTTTTAATTTAAAACAAGTTGAGCTCTTAGGGTTTTTTTTTTTTTTTGGTACTGGGGATTGTACCCAGGGGCACTCCACCACTGAGCCACATCCCCAGCCCTATTTTGTATTTTATTTAGAGACAGGGTCTCACTGAGTTGCTTAGGGCCTCGCTAAGTTGCTGAGGCTGGCTTTGAATTCAGGATCCTTCTGCCTCAGCCTCCCAAGTGCTGGGATTACAGTTGTGTGCACCACCACACCCATTATTTTTAAATAGATAATGTTCTATGAATTTAACCTCTAGGTAATTTATTAGTAAAATAAATTTATAAATTAATTTTCATAAGTGAAATTTATAGATAATTTATTATGTATGAATTTACTTTTATAGGCTTTAACTGTAGTCAAAGCATAGATTTTTATGGTCAAGCAGATCTGTCTTTCACTCTACCATGTACTAATTTTGTGAAGGTAATTTGATCAGTTACCTTCTTTGATTCTGTTTCCTCATCTGGGTTGTTGCAAGAATTAATTGTGGAAACATGTATGTGCTTATTATAGTGCCTGATATGTGCTGCTAAATGAACATCATTATTCTTTGCTTATTAACTTTGATTCTGTTTAGTATGACAGCAGCCTCTGGTTCATGGTGGAATATGTCTGTTGGTAAAGGAAAGGGTTAAACCTAACCAGGTTTTGCTTCTGGGAGTGAGGCAAGGGGGAATGGAGTGTGGGTGGAGTTTTGACCCAGGAAGATGTAAACAAGTAGGGGCTGGAACCTGTCTCTGTTCTGTGACAGGAGTCTTGTCTTTGAGGTTAATTTAAAGCTTTTTAGGGCTGTCAAGAAAAGCAGTTTCTCTGCCTTCCTAATGGCTGGGTACAACTCATGTTAGTCTTTGGTTCCTATAAAAATACTTTTTGTTGCAGAATTCTATTTTTGTTTTATATTGGTTTAAATAAAGTTTTTGAAATGTTATTAGGCAAGGTACCCCAATTTCCTACTTAACTCAATCTGCCATGCCTCTAGGTGGGGTGTGTGGCTAAGGCACAGCAAGGGGCTATTATCACCTGAGATTGAGGAAAATACTATTTTAGTGGAGGAGGGCCTAGTGTTAGGGAAATTAGTGTGCGGAATTAAGGTTCTAATCAGGGAGAGGATACTCTTGATTATTATTTTTATGTTTTTCATTTGGGTAAATCTGTACTTAATCCAAGAATTGTTTGGGAGTGCTTGAAGAAAAGGAGTATATTTGTCAGCTCTTCACTACTAAAAACAAAGAACTGAGATAATTAACTAATAAAAAGGTTTATTTTGGCTCAGATTTTGGAGGTTCCCTCCAAGTGGCCCCATTGCTTTGGGCCTCTGATGAGGCACCACATTATAATGGGAGCGTGTTGGGGAGCAAAACCACTCACCTCATCAGCCAGGAGGCAAAAAGAAGAATCAGGAAGAGTAAGAGACTGGCATCCCACAATACCCTTTTTGAAAGGACAGGTCTCCAATGACCTACGGACTTCCCACTAGGCCTGGTCTCCTAAAGGTTCTACCACCTCCCAATAGTGCCACCCTGATGTCCAGCCTTTAACACGTGGACCTTTGAGGGGCATTTATCCAAATCAGTGATGGTTGAGCTATTACATACTGTTGTGTATTAAAACTGAATTTGGTCAAAGGTCTGCTGTGTTAACAGTTGCTAGCATTTCACCACACAGCTGTGTTCTTACACCTTTTTCTGCCTTTTCTCATCTTCCAAGAAGCCATATTTTATTTCTCATTTGGAACTACGGCCATACTTGTAACTCTCGGTCAGGGACTGTTTCTTAATGCCTTTTATTTTTTTGTGGTACTAAGGATTGAACCCAGGGACCTCATGCATGCTAGGCAAGCACTACTACTGAGTTACATGCCTAACACCCCCTTTTTTTGTTTTTTCCACATTTTTTATTGGTGCATTATAGTTGTACATAATGATGACATTTATTGTTACATATTCATATGTGCATACAAGATAACAATATAATTTGGTCAATATCACTCCCCAGCACTTATCCCCCACTCCCCTCCTTCTACCTCTTAGTCCCTTTCCTCTACTGATCTGCCTTTGCTTTTCATGAGATCCCCACCCTACTCCCACCTTTCTTTTCCTTTTTTCTCTCTAGCTTCCACATATGAGAGAACACATGCCCTTTGACTTTCTGAGTGTGGTGTATTTTACTTAACATAAGTATCTCAAGTTCCATCCTTTTTCCTGTAAATGATATAACTTCATTTTTCTTTATGCCTGAATAAAACTCCATTGTGTATATAGACCACATTTTCTTTATCTATTCATCTGTTGATGGACACCTAGTCTGGTTCCATAGTTTGACTGTTATGAATTGTGCTGCTGTTAACATGTGTATGCTTCTATCACTATGGTATTCTGACTTTAATTCTTTAGGATAAATTCTGTGGGTTCTCTCTTCACATTCTTAATTGTTTTCTTTGCTGTACAGAAACTTTTTAATTTGATGCCATCCCATTTATTAACTCTTGCCATTATTTCCTGAGCTTTAGGGGTCCTATTGAGAAAGTCATTGCGTGAGCCTGTATGTTGGAGTGTTGACCCTACATTTTCTTCTAGCAATTGCTTAGTTTCTAACATGCCCAGCCCTCTTTTAAATTTTATTTTGAGACAGAGTCTTGCTAAGTTGCTCAGGCTGGCTTCAAACTTGCCATCCTACTACCTTACCTCCCAAGTAATTGGGATTACAGGTGTGTGACCATGCCTGGCATCTAGTGCCTCTTCTGGGTGTAATATCTATCTAGCTTTTCAGTCGAGGAGGCACAGCCACATTCAGGTCACAGGTGAGTCTTTTTTCATTTGGGTATTGCAACATCAGAGAGCTGCAGGGAAGAGGGTGGGGGCAGCTCTCCATTAGACAGATGTCTTTGCAGATCCCAGATAACAAATTCTTGAGATTTTTTTTAATCTTTATTTTTTCCAGAGAGGAATGATGGGCTTTTGCTGATTTTTAAAGAGATAATTATGATTTGTAACAAACAGCTCTTCAGAAAGCACAATGATTTTGCTAAACCAACTCTTCATGTTCTGTAGACATACACTTGGATAATTATCAATACAGATGACAGGATGAGCGTCCTAGAGATGTGCAAATGTTTATGTCTTTTTTGGCTTTTAAGATTACACAGTTTTCATGTCTATGTATTTCTTAGCCTTGTAGCTCACTGTGAATGTTTTAAAATAATTTGGTTTGAATAAGATGCAAAGCTTATGAAGCTCTGCTTTTTCATTTGCACTTTAATTTTTTCTTATCTATAGTTCCCTCCCTTTCCATATTGTACACATCTGTAGACTTTCAGGTATGTCCAGGTTCCTATTCTCCAAATGAACATAACTCCTCTCCTTTAGCCAGCCAATTGAGATAAGTTTTGAGGAGTCACGGTTGATACATAGAACATGCTTAGACCAATCTCCAGAACATAAAAGCACTCAAATGTTAGCCATTACATTATTTATTGGGTCACATTATTTGCAAAGGGAACTTATGTACTAGAAAGTAAATTAATGACAAAGCAGACTTCTAAAAATTTATAAAATAGACAGGACATGTACAGTATAGTGTAGCTCAGTGGTGGAATGTGTGCTTAGCATGTCCAAAGCTCTGGGTTTAATCTCGGCACCACACTTAGACACAAAAATCCAAAACCAACCAACAAATAAGCAGCAACAGAAATACAACTGCTCATGTCCTATGGTATGAAAATCCTCAAATCCTTACCAGCTCATTAGAGATTAGGCATCAATCTACCTCTTCAACCTCATCTTGCACCACTCCTTTTTATACTCTCATTCCATTGAATTCTTTAATTTCTTAGAATGAAAGCTCCATGCAGCAAGGACTCTTCTTCTGTATTTGTTTAGTGATGGAGTCTAGCACTTAAGATGATGTCTGGCACATAACAAGGAATCAATATATATATTTGTTGAATAAACATCAACTTCAGTATTTCTGGCTCTCTCATACTTGAATAGTTCTCCTTATCCCCACTCTCTCCCTTCACTCAGCTACTCTGTATTTAACTTTTGGTCTGAATTTATCACTTTTTTTTTTTTTTTTTTTGAAACTGGGGACTGAACTCAGGGGCACTCAGCCACTGAGCCACATCCCCAGACCTATTTTGTATTTTATTTAGAGACAGGGTCTCACTGAGTTGCTTAGGGCCTCGCTAAGTTGCTGAGGCTGGCTTTGAACTCGCGATCCTCCTGCCTCAGCCTCCCGAGTCGCTAGGATTACAGGTGTGCACCACCATGCCCGGCCTGAATTTATCACTTTTTTAGAGACTTATTCCCTGAAAACCTTGTTTGAATGAAATTTCCCTCCTACATGCTCTTTTACTACAGAAATCTTTAACTTCCTATTATTTGTTTAAAGCAAGGAAAGGATCATATATGTTTTATTCACTTTATAACTTTAGGTTCTAGTTTACTGTGTGAATCATTGATGTGAAAAATAGCTGTAGTAGAATATGGAAAAATATAAATACCATAGTGTCACAAGAGAAATATAGATAAACTGCTTGAAACTTAAAGGAGAAAAGTATTTTTACAATGACAGGAATTGGAATACTAAATGGAGATGAGAGCATTTGAGCTCAGCTTAAAGGATGGGTAGGATTTGGAGGTGGTGAGAGATATTTTTGACTATAGAGCCTGAACAACTACAAAGAAATAGTATAGGTGCTGTGGTAAACCACCAGTAACCCCTTTCAGAATTAAGGCAGAATCATTTTCTGTGGATGGCTTATGGCTGAGTTCATCTCAAGGGACAGTGTCCATGGCAGCCAGAATATAATGATTGGACAATGATGCCCTCTTGTCTCAATTTGGGACATTTAGGATTGACTGGAATCTCTGTTGTAACTGCTTCAGATTCCAAGATCTCCCTCTACTTAATCCTATTTCCTTCCTATGGGAGAGTGCTTTGATAAACCTCTTGTGTACAGATCTCTGTTTCAAAGTCTGTTTCCTGAGGAATCCAATCTATGACAAGCAGACAATGTGAAATTTGTATAAAAGGACCAATTAGTCTAGAGAAGTATGATTCAAAAATAAACAAAACCCAATTAAAACTCTTTAGTAAAATCCTAGTTTGGAAGCATCCGCACGTAAATCAGGTGAAAGGAGAATTTGTAGTAATTGAAATGGAAGTGAGTGCTATAGTCTTTGTATACTCCTATATCTCATGTCAAGGTGGTTCTGAGAGGGCTTGTGTAAACCCACTAGGGTTTATCAGAATACAGTTTGAAAATCAGGAGGAAAACCATAGTCAATGAAACAGGACAGAAAAGAAAATGGAACAAGCCATTGAGTGCTTCAAATGCCACGACAGAATATCTGCACATTATTCTGGAGCTGAGGGGTAGGAGGGTAGGGAGAAAATGCTAGTATTTAATTAAGGGAATAACAGGACCAGAACTGCACAGAGGCAAATGGCTACCCAGATGGGAAAAATTGAATCTCTACTATATCCTGTATAACAATTTCCAGGTGGATTAAAGACATACATATAAATAATAGAACCATAAAATTACTGGAAAAATATAAATACCATCCTTAGACTAATTTTTAAAATCTCTGGCTTTGACCTCTGTCTCAAACTCAAGACATTTCCCAATGCCTTTCTAACATTTTGCCTGGGTGTTGAGCCAGCAGCCACTTTAACATGGACAAATCTAGCCACCTCCCACAGTGTACTTCTTCTACACTTTCTCATCTTTTCCATCTTAGCCCTCCAAGTTTGAGCCCAAATATAGTTTGAGTTCTAGATTTCTGTTGTTCCTTTCTAATCACCCAAAGCTTCTATCTACTCTATTTCTAGAACATATTCCAAACTTATTTCTTTTCTCTTCTCCTCCCACTTCAGTACAAGTCTCCATTATTTCTCACTTGGACTATAAATAATCTCCTAGTTGATCTGATTCAACTTTTGCCTCATTATAATCCATTCTCCTCAGAGTGGCTGCATACTCTTATTGAAAGACCTTGTCATTCCTCTGTTTAAAACTCTCCAAATGGATCACAGAAGTAAATTTTTTTTTTGAAGACATCTGATTTGAATAGACACTTCACCAGAGATGTAAAATGGATGGAAAATAAGCACTTTAAAGAGATCAGCATCATTAGACATTTGGGAAATGCCAATTAAAACCACAAAACCACAATGAGATCTTGTCATTCCTATTGCTTAAAATTCTCCATTGGATATTAGATCTAAATGTTAAAAAAAAAAAGGTGGGGAGGAATGGTTTGAATAGACACTTCACTGGAGATGATAAATGGATGGCAAACAAAGCACATGAAGAATGCTAAACAGCATTAGTCATTAGAGAAATGCCAATTAAAACTACGATGAGATTTCATCATTCTTCTGCTTAACACTAGTCTAAGCTTCTATCATTTCTCACCTGAACTATAAATAGTCTTCTAATTGATCTCTCTTCTGCTTTTGCTTCATTATAGTCGACTCTCTTTGTAACAGCTGCACGATCTTGTTAAAGGATCTTGTCACTCCTCTGTTTAAAGTTGTTTAATGAATCATAGACCTAAATGTAAAATAGGCAACTCAGTGGAGAAAGAATGGCCTATTCAATAAATGGGGCAATTAAATACCCATATGTAAATGAGTAAATAAATTTGAATCATACTTTACATCATATACCAAACTAATTCAAAATGGACCATAGGAAAAGCTAAAATTGCAAACTTTTGAAAGACAAAATCCTTGTTATTTTGGGTTAAGTAAACATTTCTTAGATAAGACCCAAAAAGTGTGAACCGTAAAAGAAAAAAGTTGATAAATTGGACTTAATCAAAACTAAAAACTTCCACTCTTCAAAAGACATTATACAAAGATTTGTATTTGAATGTTCATTAGGAGTTTTATTAATAACAGCTCCAAATTGATACAGAAACAACATAAATGTCATCCACTGATAGATAAATTGTGTTATATTCATACAATGAAATTCTACTCATAAATAGAAAGGGACAAATTACAGCCATTTGAAACAAATTGGTTGAATCCTCATGCAGGGCTAGCTTTGCGAGCATATGGCCTGTGCAGTCATACAAGGCCTCAGGGTCAAATGACTCTATGTCAGGTTTAATGGTCTACTTTTGTTGCCTTGAAGTTTTTAATAATTTTTGAACAATGGGCTTCATGCTTTTACTTTGTGCCAGTTCTGAAAATTACATAGTACAAGAGTCTGTGGATATGACATTCTAGAAAAGTAAAATTCTAGTGACAGCAAATCAGAGGTTGTTATGGGAGGAGGATGACTGCCAAGGGGCAGGAATAAACATTTTGGGGTATTGAAAATGTTTCACATCACGATCATGGTGTTGATCACATAGCTGTGTACATTTATTAAAGTCATTCAAATTGTTGACAAAGTTGGAGGACTTTATTGTATATAAATTATACCTCAATAAAGCTTTCTCTCTCACTCTTACACAGACACACACACACACACATACACACACATACACATACACAGAGTTTTATATAAGATAACCTACAATGGTATCACATTTGGAATAAAACTTCAAATTCCTCTCACATCTGTTGGGGTTCTTCACCTTTTGTGACCTTATCTCTGCCCAGTCATCCTAGTTTCTTGCCTTGGCTAGATTCATTCTTGCCTTTGGCTTTTGCATTAGCTTTCCATTTCTGTGGAATGCTCTTACTTCAATCTTTGCATGACTGGCTCTCCTCATTTTGACTTCAACCTAAATATTGCCTCTCAGTGACACTTTCTCTGACCATTCAGTTGTAAATGGTCTCAGACTCAATCATATCACATTTTTAATTTTTTGCATAGCATCTATCACTCCCAATATTTGCATTGTTTCTATTTATTTTCTTCCTCACCAGACTGAAATCTCCTCGAGACTGGGAGATTCATATTTTAATCTGTCATATTCACCACTTTAAATTTGGTGCTTAGGAGAGCACCTGACACAAATGATATGCTCAGCAAAATATTTGTGAATGAATGAAATATTTGATAAAACACTAAGCATAAAGCTCCTTGATACATTGTTAGGCAAAAAAGAGCAGCTAAGAAAAACTGTAAGAATGATCTATTACTCATAAAAAAATACATAAATAAGAAAAAAGACTAGAATATGCTACAAGTCCTTCAGTTGCTCCTTAACCCAGATAACATAATCCTTCCTCACCAGGAAGGATTACTGTGAAAAATATTCAGAACATAGAACACTAGAAGGGGAGAACTTTGCTAGTAGAAACTTTCTGTTGAGGCCCATGGCGATCAGTAAAATTATCCTTGTGAATTACTTAGAGGATTGGATTCTGGAATCTTATATAGTTTCCTTCATATGTACATGTTTCTTTCTAGCTCTTAGTTTTTTTTGTGCTTGGAAACCTTTTGTGCTGGGAACCCTATACTTCCGAATTCTGCCAATAGCATTATCTACAACACTCACAAATTATCATAGTCTCTTTTTTCCAACTCAGCTGCCCATTCCACATGGGCCTTGAATTTTGAACAAAGATTTACTTTGTTTATGCTGATAACAGGGGATATTTTCAGATTCTTCTCAGAAGATGAAAGAGATCCCCTATATTGGTCAGTTCAAAACAGAGCAGCAGGACTGGGTCTGAGCTATGTATTCTCTATGCAAATTCAAAACTGAGCTTCTCCATACTTATATAGTAGCAAAATTGTAGAGATATTATCAAATGCTCTACCTCCCTAGGGTTCCTTTTGCTCTACTATTACTGATACAGCAGTTTAATGATCATATTCTGCTCAAACTTATTGTGTTCTCCAGCTTAGACAAACTCCTCAGAGGCTAGGTCTAGGAAGCCTGACTATTCTTTTGGCTTAGAGAAGGCATTTAGCAGAAGACATGCCTTACACAGTTTGAAACAATTTTTTTTTTTTTTTTGGTATTGGGGGTTGAACCCAGGGGTGCTTAATCACTGAGCTATGTCCCCAGTCATTTAAAATATTTTATTTTAAGACAGGGTCTCACAAAGTTACTTAGGTCGTCGCTAAGGTGCTGAGGGTGGTCTCTAACTTGCAATCATCCTGCCTCAGTCTCCCAAGCCGCTGTTACTTTAGGAGTGTGCTACTGCACTTGGTTAAGCCAGTTTTTAAGATTATATTCCTATGTGTTCCAGACCTAACCTTGTCTTTTCATGGATCTGGGCTGAAACATTCTCATTTCATAGTACCATGGTTTCTCTATGCAACTACCCCAGTAGTTGACCTGGAAGAGAGGCTGCTCAAAGAGGACTGATAGGTGCCAGGATGATGATGATGATGATGATGATGATGATGATGATGATGATGATGATATAACGGTAGCTAATATTTTTGAGCATAGACTGTTTTAAGCATTGTTCTAAATTTTCCATGGATTTTTTCAGTTAATTCTCTAAAAAACACTCTTCTATATAGATATTATTAATAGTACATGAGCATGAGCCTGGTGTGGTGGTACATGACTGTAATCCCAGAGTCTCAGGAGACTGAGGCAGGAGGATTGACAGTTTGGGGAGACCCAGTCTCAAAAAAAAAAAAAAAAAAATGCTTTAGCATGTATAAGGCCCTGGGTACGATTCTAGTATGGGGGCGGGCTGACTGGAGGAGATACTATTCATTTTTCCTTCTAACAAATGTGTGTTGCTTTCCTATAAAACAATGCCAACAACAATAAACACAGCAACAACTAGATACTGGAATTTTCATCTTTGAATAATTCACTAATCCTATGATGTTACCTCTATAATTACTCTCTCTCATGGTTACATCTTACACCACTTGCTTGCTTCACCTGGCTAAAATGACTCCCTGTACCGTATTCATATCTGGCTTTGTTAATGTGAGATAAAGATCTGGATACAGAGTGGAAAAAGCATTAGATTCTTTGTGACACTGTCCTCAGTTTGAGTACTTAATGTCTTTGGAAGAGAGCTTGAGGTTGAAAGAGAAGTCATGTGAGTATGCAGTGACTTTAAGAATAGCCTGGAACTTACTACAACTTCCATTAGGTTAACCAGGAAAGTACTAATTCTACACTCTGTCTTGGAAAGAACTGTATCTATTTAACTCTGGGCCTTCAGAGTTGGTTTATCAGTCCAGTGTTCCATACCACACTCAGTTTATATGAGCAAAATGAAAGAGTAAGATCCAACTCAGACAAATCCTTGCAATTAATGACTCGGTTATTTCTTGTCACTCTGGTTGTTCATTAGTCTTGCTTCCTTACACTGATTTCAATATCTGTTTCTAAATCATTTAATATGGAGTTCACTAGGGCTTCTTGATATTTAATTTTGGTACTTTCTTTTCTTTTTCTGTATTTTTTGTAGTACTGGGGATTGAACCCAGGGGCACTATACCACTGAGCTAAATGCCTACACCTTTTTCTTTTGAAAGTGTCTTGCTAAATTTCTGAGTCTGGCCTTGAACTTCAGATCCTCTTCCCCCAGTCTTCTGAGTTGCTGGGATTACAGGTGCCACCATGTCCAGATTCTGTTCTTTTCAATTTGTTGTTCCCTGTGGTCTTGTGAGGTACTGGGTTCGATTCTCAGCACTGCATGTAAATAAATAAAGGTCCATCAATGAAAAAAAAAAGGGATTATCCCCACTTAAACAGTAAAAAAGGAAAGGAAAAAAAAAAAAAAGAAAAGAAAAGAAAAATGGCCCTCATGCTTGCTGTGTTCTGTGTTCAAGTTTGAGAATAAACTTTAACGTGAGAACCCCACAAAGGAGGATGCCTATAATTTTATCACTCATTTACTTAACCATAAAATTCATTTGTTTGAATTAGGGTGTTTTTCTTTTCTTCCATCCCTTTCTAATTTTACTATTTTCTTCTGTCCTATACTTCTCATCACTTCTTTAACAAAAAAATGAATGCCTTTCATAATTTTATTTTTTGACAATATAATTGAAATACAATCAATATACCATAACATCCACACCTCTAAAATGTATCTGAAGATACCTCACTGGATTCAGAATGCATTAACCTTATACAACCTTCACCATTGTCTAATTTTAGAATATTTTCATAACCCCAAATAGAAACACTATATCCATTAACACTCATTCCCTATTTCCTCTCACCAACCCTTGGCAACTGCTAATCTATTTCCTGCTTTTATGGATTTGCCTATTGTGAACATTTCATGAAAATGAAATCACATAATTTAAGGCCTTTAAGGGCTGGTTTCTTTCACTTAGCATTATTTTTATTGCTGAATAGTACTCCACATTTTATTTATTTGTCATCAGTTGATCAACATGTAAGTTACTTCCCTCTTATTAGCTATTATGAATTATACTACTGTGAACTTATTTACAATTTTTTGTGTAGGCACATGTTTTCAGTTCTCTTCTTCTATATCTAGAAGTGATCTCTCCCTTTTTTTAAAACTTTCATTTCCGTAGTTCTGAGATGAAATATTTTTATATTCTAATATACATTTTCAGTTCTTTTATGGATCACCTATTGATTTAATTGTGGTGTTAGTCTTTAACAGGTTTCTAAGAACTTTTTACATACATTTGATTGTCAAGTTGTTGCAATCATATTGCTTTTTAAAAACTTTCCTTTTTTTGAGGTACTGAGAATTGTACCCAAGGTATTGCACATGCTAGGCAAATGCTCCACCACTGAACTTCATCCCCATTCCTTTTTCTTGAGACGGTCCTGCTAAGTTGCCCATCTGGCCTTGAACTTGTGATCCTCCTGCTTCAGCCTCCTGATTTTCTGGGATTACAGGTGTGTGCCACCATGCTTGACTTCTAATAGCTTTTTAATAGTCATTTTAAATTTAAACTTTACCAGAGTCATACGTATCTTAAAAATAAAATATTTTTGTAAGTCTTATTATGAAATAATTAGAAGTTTTATCCTTATTTCTTCTCTCCAGAGATAATTTTTAATTCTTTTAGCTTATACTTTAGATATTTACCTTCATATTTTTTATTAGTACATATAGTTATACATAATCATGGAGTTCATTTAAAATATTCATAAATATATAAAATATAATTTGTTCCATTTCAATCCCTAGTACTGCCCCCTACCTTCCTTTCCTGTCTACCCCTCATTTCCTTCCTCTGCTCTGTTGGTCTTCCTTCTATTAATTAATTAATTTTTAAAATTTTATTTCCTAAAGTATTTGTTTATTTAGTCCACATTTTTAATTGGTGCATTATAGTTATATACAACAATGGGATTTGTTGTTACATATTCATACATGCACACAAGATAACAATATGATTTGACCAAAATACCTCCCCAGCACTTCCCCCTCCTTCTCCACTTAACTTATTTTTTAATTGCTGTATTATAGATGTGCTTGAAAGTGGAATCCATTGTGATACATTCATACACTCAGAGAGCATAATCTGGTCAATTTCATTCCATAGTTCCTCCTGTTTCCCATTCCTCCACCACCCTCTTCAATCCCTTTCCTCTATTCCACTGTTCTTCCTTCTATTTCCATGAACTTCCTCTCTTTAAAATATTATTTATTCTTTCTAGCTTCCACATAGGACAGAAAACACTTGACCATTAACTGGCTTATTTTACATAGCATGATGTTCTTCAATTCTGTCCACTTACCAGCAAATGACAATTTCATTCTTCTTTATGACTGAGTAAAACTCCATTGTGGACATATTCCACATTTCATTCATTCATTCATTGAGGGATACCTGGACTGGTTGCATAACTCTGCTATTGTGAACCGTGTTGCTTTAAGAATTGGTATGCATGTATCACTATAGTATGCTGATTTTAATTCTGGAATAACAAGGAGTGAGATAACTGGATCATATGGTGGATCCATTCCTAGTCTTTTGATTACCTTCATATTTTTTAAACAACATGCTTATGTTATCATTCTTGATTTTTGAATTTCATATATGACCTATAACCTCCTACTATAAAGTATTTCTTATACCATTCTCCATCCTTCCTTTTATCCTAGAATACTAAAATACTTACCAATATGTTATAATTTTTGTTATATATTTATGTTGCATTATTGTCACTATGTAAATAATGATTTCTACAGTTGTTATTTTTGATACCAGGGATTGACCCAGGAGTGCTTAATGACTAAGCCACATCCCTAGCCTGTTTTAAAAAATTTTGAGACAGAGTCTTCCTAAGTTGCTTAGGGCCTTGCTAAATTGCTGAGGTTGGCTTTGAACTTATGATCCTCCTGCCTCAGCATCCAGAGCCACAGGGATTACAGGCCTGCACCACTGTGCCTGGCTCTGTTTAGTTTTCCTTCTTTCTTTCAAAATATTTTTTTTGTTGTAGATGAACACAATACCTTTATGTTATTTATTTATTTTTTTATGTGGTGCTGAGGATTGAATCCAGGGCCTCACATGTGCTACGCAAGCACTTTACCACTGAGCCACAACCCCAGCCCACTGTTTAGTTTTCTATGTGATTCATCATTATTTCTCTTTCAGAGTGCAAAGATCCTTTTAAGAACATTCAAACATAGTACATTTTCTATCAATTTATCTTTTTGGATAGTTTCCTCTGTATTTGTCTTAACTGGTTACGTTCTAGGTTTTCTGCATGTTTGAAATTTTCCTTTATCATCACACTGACTTTTGTTTTTGTCTTTTCCTGTTGGTTCTGGGTCTTCAAAGAAGACCCAAATCCTCTGGACTGGGAGGATTTCAGAGCACATCAGCTGAGACCTTGGTCGATTATGCTTTCATAGTTGGAGGGCAAACAATAGATGTGGCAACTATGGGCATGTACCAATTAAAAACAAACAACAAAAAAATTTTTTTAAAAGAGATAACCTGCGCCAAAGAGGATGTTGGCTAACAGCCTTTGCCTATCCAGCGTTATAATGTATGGGGTTTGGATCTGAGGTCTGTTTCTTAAACAGAATTTTAACTAATTCTGTTCCAGCCTTACCTTTATTCCCAGGTTTCAGCACTACCTGATGACTTAACACACCTGACTCTGTCTGTGGTTCTGCATCACAGACTGACTTGCCTTAGGCTTCTTCCACTGCCATCTTAGGTGTTAGCTTTTTTTGGTTATCTAAATCAGTTGCCTCTTGACCATCTGCTTTCTAACTTTCAAAGTTTTGGTGCCATCTTCCCTCCCCTTTTCTTGGTCCTTGCACTGTCTCCTTTTTAATCCTTAATTGCCACTTAAGGGGTTTTAGGAAGCAGCAGAGGTAAAGGGTGTTTTCAATTGCTCTGTCTGGAAGCTATCCTCAGTACTCTTCAGAGATTTATGAAGTAAGGGTAAAGCAGGCTGAGTTTGACATACGCTTTCTTTAATGTCTGAAATTACCCCTTGCTCATCTAACACATCTTTCAGATCTCAATTCAGTAAACACATTTTCTAGGAAGTCTACCTTCACATTCTAAGTCTGGATTAGATGCCCGCTCACTATGATTTCATTATAATCTGTGTTCTCTCCTGCTGTAACCTTTATCACACTTTGCTGTAATTTCCTCTTTACTTGCCCTTAAGATCTCATAGACTATCAATTTCTGGGTTAGTGGGACTTATTTGGTCTCTCTTGCAGTACCAAATCCCAAGCACAGAGACAGTTTCAGAGGTACTCAGTCAAGTTGTATTAAGTGAATACAGAAATAAATCATATAGCTTTGGATTGATTTTCAATAAATGCAGTAAGTTATAAAAGTGCCATGTTTCTATAAAGATTTTTTTCTCTCTCTCTTTTTGGACTGTGGAAAACAAAAAAGCAAAATATTAAATTATTTCCAGGAACATTGTAGATGTTAATGCTATAACCAATATCATTTAAAAAGTACTTGGAGTTCATCGTTAATATGAGGAGTTTGGAGAAGATGTGTAAAGTTATTCTTTAAAGTTCTTGGAAAGTTATTTATTTAAACTTTTAAAAATATTTAGGCATTATAAAAATGTCTAGAAGAAAGGCATTTCTATAATTACTATATGAGCAGTAAAACATTAAAAATAGAAGATATTTTAAAGAATATTTTAGGCGTTTTACATACAGATATCACTTAGGCCATGATTCAAATTTTTAAAATAGAAGCAATAATAATAATAATCGTTTGATCTTTAATATTATATTTTCTTTCTTTCTTTTTTTTCCTGGAACCAGGGATTGAACTCAGGGACACTGAGCCACATCCCCAGCCCTATTTTGTATTTTATTTAGAGACAGGGTCTCACTGAGTTGCTTAGGGCCTCGCTAAGTTGCCGAAGCTGGCTTTGAACTCTCGATCCTCCTGACTCAGCCTCCCAAGTTGCTTGGATTACAGGCCTGCACCACCATGCACGGCTTAATATTGTATTTTCTTGTACCTACTAAAACAATACTCTAAAAATGCTTTCATACCTGGTTTTCAAGAGTGCCAGCCAGTGGAAGGAAAGTCTGACTGATGTAACTTTCTAAGGGAAAGCTTTCGAAGAGTTTGTTTACATTGACGGTCATGTGTAAGAGGAAATAAAGCAAATTTATGCTTAGTTACTCATATTCTGATTCTGGAGGTCAAGGAGGCCCTTTCAGAAATAATCGTGTATAAGAAATAGTCTGGGATCCCATTTGTGTACAATGAATCAAAATGCAGTCTGTAAAAACAAAACAAAACAAAACAAAACAAAACAAAACAAAACAAAACAAAACAAAACAAA
>JAJEJO010000317.1:251904-410512 GCA_020662805.1 Glaucomys volans
GTGACATTCATTTTTTAAATTTAAATATTAGAACTAAAACAAAATTATTTTTTTTTTCCTTTTTCTAAAAATTTTTTATTTGGTCAAGGGGTTTTTTTTTTTTTTTTTTTTTTTTTTTTTTTTTTTTTTGTCATTTGGTTAGCAGGTATTGACCCTGATACCTTTGATATTAAGAAGATAGGATGTCTAGTACATTCCATTTGTGGTCCTAAAAGCTTAAAGGATTTAGAGTTAAATTTCAACATGTTCTAAGCACTTATGAGGCAAATTAAACAATTCTCCATCCAAGTGGCATGTGTATTTGTTTATATGATTTTTTGTTCTATGTTCACATTAGTCACATTTGTAAAAAGTTTAAAAATATTTTTATCTTGTTCTTAATCTGTAAACATGCCAATACTCACAATCATCTATAAAATGATGCTTTGTGGAGAGACCTGATTGTATATTATAGGGGTTAAGTCAGCTCTGTCCAGGATTGATTTGTGGATATGTCTTTTCCTTAGTGATGCTGGATACATTACTAAACCTAGTTACTCCTCAGTTCCCTCTTTTTGAATATGCATACAGCAATAATATGTAGCTCATTGAGTTGCTAGGGTGATTAGATCACATTCTACATACAAAGAGCTTTGCACAAGATGTGAAATAGTGTTAGCTTTCAAAAAATGTTAGCTATTATTACAAGTAAAGAAGAGTTTTTTTTTTTTAAATCATTTTAAGGGAATGAGGGCCTGAAAACATGAAAACCTTGGCAGTAAAGGCTTTCCTTTGGGATGCTGCAGTTCAAGGAGGACTCTGAGTTCCCCCCAGAAGTATCTCAAAATGTTTTTGTCTTCATGTTCTTATCTTTGCTGCTGCTGCAGGTACAGTAGGAAATGCTGCTGTGAAGCACCTTGACACTCTATTTCAGTGTCTATGATATTTAGTTTGGAATGAGGTTTTAAAACAGCCTGTCTAAATGATAACTTCTGAAGACAAGAACATTACTCTGTTTAATCCATATCAATTGCCATATATGCATAAGTGCTTAATACATTTTAAACAAACTACTAAATGTTATGATTTTATATTTTATATGATTGTGGGGACATTTGTTCTGAACCCAAAATTGAGACATATGATACAAGGAAAGATTTTAAACATTTTGATAATTTAAAAAATTATAACTTTTTACTCAAAAATACTTTTAAACCCTGTTATAGTTTGAATCTGGATTGTCCCCCAAAACTCATATATTGCAGACTTGGTCCCCAAGCAGCAATGTTTAAAGGTGGGACTTTTGGGAAGGAATTGGCTCATGAGAGCTTTGATCTCCCTCATCAGTGGATTAAAATCCATTTGATGGTTTAACAATTTGGATGGACTACTGGGAGGAGGTGGAAACTCCAGTAGGTGGGGCATGGTTGGAGGAAGTTAAGTCACTGGGGGCTTGCCTTTGTTCCTGACCCTTTCCTCTCTCTCTCTGCTTCCTGGCTGCCATGAGTGGAGCAGCTCTCCTCTTCTGCTTCACCTTAGGCTCAGAGCAATGAAGCAGGCTGTAATGGATTGAAACCTCTGGAACTATGAGCCCAAATACACATTTTCTCCTCCCAGTTTTGTTTCTATCAGGTATTTTGGTCACAGTGATGAAAAGCAAACCCAGACCCACAGAAGTATTGCCATATGACAGAGACTTCTTGTATATCCATTACCCATTGTTCCCTTCTGTTAGTATAAGTCATGATATACTTACCAAAACTAAGAAATAAACATTTGTATAATATTAATAAACTATGTAATTTATGAGGATTTCACCAGTTTTCTTTTTTAAGAGACAGGGTCTCTCCATATTGCCCAGACTTGTCCAGAACTCCTGGGCTCAAGTGATTCTTCTTGCATTAGTCTTCCATGTACCTGAGCCTACAGTCATGGGCCACTGCATATGGCTCACCCTTCCCCCACTACTGTTCTTATTCTGCTTTGGGGTTTAATACAAAATGCTGTTTTATTTTCATGTCCTTTAGTTTCTTCTAATCTGTCATGGTCTTTTTTTCATAACGTTGATGCTTTTAGAATGTTCAATTCATGTGTGATGCTTTTCTCTTCATTAAGTTGAGGTTATAGAGTTTTGAGAATATTACAGAGATGATATCATCTCAGTGCATCATATCAGAAGGTAAAACATAATATGATGTATCTTCTTATTGGTCATTTTAAACTTGGTCACTTGGGTAGGTGATATCTGCCAGGTTTCTGTACTATAAAATTACTTTCTTCTTTGTAATCATGGATCTTGCTTACAACAGTTCTCTGGTTTTCTGATGGTGATTTTAACATATTTTCTTCTTTCACATTCGTTAATTGGAATTCTTCTATTAAAAAGAGTTGTTTCTTCATCTATTTGTTCAATCACTTATTTGTGTCAGTATAAACTCATGTATATTTGTTTTATTCTTTGGGTTATAATCTAATATTATCATTATTTATTTTAATAGTTCCAGATTATTCAGATTGGCTCTTATGTTCTTTTGGAATGTTTCCATTTTTATTTAGTACATCATTACTTTAGACATATATAGTATTTTTCCTGCTGTAGCCCTGACACCAATCATTTCTCTAAAATCCCTGGTTCCTTTTGTTAAAGAATAGTATTTAGAAAGCAAGATCTGAATGTCAGATCCTTTCAGTAGACAGAACAAAGAAATACATTTATATGTACTAACCCATGTAGATACACACATATACATATTTCTATTTATATCCATTTGTCTGTATTTATATTATTAAGAAGTATGAATTCAAGCAGATACTCCAACTTCAATCTGGTATCACAGATTTGTTTATTTGGTTATTTATTTATTTATTTTTTCAGTGCTGGGGATAAAACCCAGGGCCTTGCACCTGTTAGGCAAGTGCTCTGCTACTGAGCTCAGTACCACAGATTTTATTCCAGCATTTTCTTTTTCTGGAAAAGGCAAAACTATAGACACAAAACCCAGATCAGTAGTTGCTCAGGAATGCACAAGTAGATACACAACTCAATGCACTGGTCAATACTTCAGGAATTATATTACACAAAGAGAGATTTTTATGTATGCAAATAAAAAATACCAACCAGGTTGTTGGAGAAATCCAACATGGAATGAAGATTAGTCAAAATTCATACTGAAGGAGGTGGTTAAAAATGAAGCTGAACTTGGTAACTTTGAAAAACAATGTACTGACTGAATTAATTTTTCTAGAGACAAAAAAAAATACAACATGATATACTTTTGTTAGTAAATGTGATTCTCATAAATATATGGCTTTAGCAATTTTGAAACAACTTTTCATGTACATTTATTAGAATTAAGCAAATTAGTACATGTATTGTGGCTAGTAAGGACTAGATTTCTTAATGTCAAAACAGATACAAGCAGGTTGGGGTTGTAGCTCAGTGGCAAAGTACTTGCCTATCACCTATGAGGCACTGGGTTTGATTCTCAGCATCACATAGAAATAAATAAAATAAAGGTAATATGTCCATTCACAACTAAAAATAAAAAAAAACAGATACAAATACACATTTCTGGAATTTTAATTGTAAAAAATTTCAAGTGACATAAAAATTAAACCATATTTAATCACACATGTAATGAATTATTTTTATTGAAAAGGATAAAATTACATGAAATTGACAAAATCTAGTAATATACTAATCTGTTGCAATACAAATGTGTGTGTACACTTATAGATATATTAATATAATACAGTTATATTGTCCCACCCCACTAATGTCCTTATTGTATGGGTTTCATAGATACATGACTTGAGCAATTTTGAAACAACTTTAAAAAATATAAATATACATATATATGTGTTTTATACACACCCACACACACACACACACACACACAGAGGAACACAGGCACTGTCAATCTGGTGCATTTTATTGACATCATGTACATAAAATGAGGCCATGTTAATCATCCCAGATGCCAATTTTAAAGAAGGTTGTTATTCTCACCAGTTATTAAAATCTGTCTCTCACAAATGAGACAACTTTTCTTTCCATTATCTGATCTCTTTTGCCCATGATATTACTCTCTTCTATGAGTTTCATAAGTATATTAATTGAGGAAAGTGGTATTTTCTTTCATTTCCTCTAAATTTACCTCTTCAAATTTAAAAGAGGAGTCTGTTTCTTAGAACTTGAAGATTAAATGTAAAAGCCATTTTTCCTTCTTCTGTTGTTAAAATGTGGTATATACATTTAATTAATGCATATATTAATTATTAATATATTAATATATTAATGTATATATTAACTACTATACATATAATTAGTATACATTCTCAGTTTTCACTTTTTAAAATTTAAATTTATTTTTGACTGATAAAAACAAACATTAATGGGATAATATTTAAGGTTTTGATACAAGTATACATTACATAATGCTTAAATTAAGTTATATATCTCTTCAAATATTTATCATTTCTTTTTTTTTTTTTTTTTTTTTTTTTGTGTACTAGGGATTGAACCCCGGGGCACTCTACCACTGAGCCACATTCCCAGCCCTATTTTGTATTTTATTTAGAGACAGGGTCTCATTGAGTTGCTTAGGGCCTCGCTAAATTGCTGAGGCTGGCTTTGAACTTGCGATCCTTCACGCCCGGCTATTTATCATTTCTTTATGGAAAAAACTTTTGAAGTCCTTTCTTTCAGTTGTGTGAGATGTGCAGCACATTACTGTTATCTACAGTTACCCTACTGTGCAGTAGCACACATACTACTTGCTCCTATCGAACTTTGACTTAGTACCCTTGGATCAACCTCTCCTTATCCTTCCCTCCCTCTTACTCTTCCCAGCCTCTCGTAACCACCATTCTACTTTCTTTTTTATTTTTCTTTTGAGTAGCAGGGATTGAACTCAGGGGCGCTTGATCACTGAGCCACATTATCAACTCTATTTTGTGTTTTATTTCGAGACAGGGTCTCACTGAGTTGCTTAGCACACCTCGCCCTTGCTGAGGCTGGTTTTGAACTCGTGATCTTCCTGCCTCAGCCGCTCGAGCTGCTGGAATTACAGGCATGTGCCACTGTGCCCAGCCCATTCTACTTTCAATTTTTATGAGATCAGTATTTTTTTTTTAGAATGATATTACGTGATGCTTGTCTTTCTACGGTTGATTTCACAATGCTCTCCAGTTTCATCCATGTTGTAAATAATGGAATTTCATATTTTTAAGGCTGAATGGTATTTCATTTTGTATGTGCCACACATTTTAATTATCTTTTCATCATTTGGTGAATACTTAGGTTGCTTCCAGTTCTTGACTATTGTGAACAGTACACTGCATTGAACATGGGAATGCAGATGTCTCTGACATACTGATTTCATTTCTTTAGAATATATATACAGAGTAGTGAGATTGTAGATCATGCAGCAATTTTATTTTTTGAGGAAACTCCATACTGTTTTCCATAATGACTGTACTAATTAAATTCCCACTAACTGCAAATTTTCAGTGTTTGCTACTGCTTCTTTTTCTTCTATTCTTTCTTGTGTTGGTGATTGAATCCAGGGCCTCACACATGCTAGGCAAGCACTCTACCACTGAGCTACCCCCCTCAGCTCTTTTTTTTTTTTTCAATTTTATTTTGAGACAGAGTTTTATTAAATTGCCACAGCTATCCTCAAATTTGTGGTCCTCCTGCCTCAGCCTTCTAAGTTGTTGGGAATATAGGCATGCGCCATCACACCTAGCTTCATCTCTGATTTTATTTGAGGCTTCTCTTTTTTTGGTTAGACTGGGTAAGGGTTTGTCTATCTTTTCAAAGAATCGACTCTTTGTTTTGTTGATTTTGTGTGTGTGTGTGTGTGTGTGTGTGCGCGCGCGCGCGCGCCTGCTTGCTTTAATCTCCATTTCACTTAATTCTGCTCTGATCTTTATTTTTTCCTCTCTCTTAAGAGTTTTGGGTTTGGTTTGTTATTGTTTTCCTGGTTCTTTGTGATGCTGTGATAAGTTGAGACATTTTGTTGTTGTTTTGGTACAGGGATTAAATGCATGGCATTCTGCCACAGCCCTTTTTATTTTTTTTAATTTTGGGACAGTGTTTTGCTAAATTGCTAAATCTGGCTTTGAACTTGTGATCCTCCTGCCTCAGCCTCCTGAGTCACTGAAATTACAGGTGTTTGCCAGCTAACCTGACTGCTTTTTTTGATACGGACATTAGTTAAAATAAACTTCCCTCTTAGTACCATAGGTTTTGTATCTTGTATGTCCATTTTCATTTGTTTTAAAACATTAAAAATTTTCCATCTTGATTTCTTCCTTGAGTCATTGTTGTTCCAAAGTAAGTTATTTAATTTCCATGTGTTTTTGTGGTTTCCAAAGTTTTGCTTGTTATTGATTTCTAGTTTTATTGCACTATGACAAATTTTCCCCTCCATCCTCCTTTAATAGCCTTTTCTTTTGGTTATACTAAAATCAGTTTTACCTGATTTCCTTAGCTCTTGTGAATGAAGTTTGGTGTGCCTGTGACGAGAGGATCACAAGAGGATCTTAGTCACTATCTTATTCTGCCTCAGTTTTCACTTTAATAGCATTCAAAATGCTGTTCTTTTCTAGAATTTTTGCTCTTTGTCTTCCTACTTTGTCACTTTTAATGAACTCATTTTGAGTCTCACATTCTAATATCCCTCTCTGGAGGGTTTCTGGATAGTATTGCCCAAGAATTCTGGTCATAACATAGTTTCACAAAAGGACAATGTCATAACGTATAAGTAGTAGTAAAAAGCAAATCTTGCCTTCTTTTACCAGTGACTAGTATTTTTATTTTTTGGCTTTTCCTAATTTTGGATTTAACCATCTTTTGTGTAAAGGCATTATTTAATAGATAAGTAAAAGATATGGAAGTTAGGGATTATTAACTGTGAAACTGATTTGGCATGCAGGATCCTGCTTGTGTACATTTGTGCTAGAGAATAAATGTAAATCCTTTTTTAAAAATTTAAATAAGTGAGTTTTCATCTGGGGTGCTTGGAATGTTGCACAAACACCATGGCACATCCTTTTGGCCTGCTTATTCCCACCGGAATGTATTTTAAATGGAAATTGTATCTTAAAACTTTCCTTGATGGCATAAAAATTTCCCAAATATTTTCTAGTAGAGGCATGTAACATTCTATTTTGAAAAGTAGGCTCTGAATTTGTTACTTCCTAAATCCTACTGTTACTCTTCTGCTTTCCTCATAGATCCTTTTGTTAGGTTTTACATATGTCATATGTAAATACATATTATATTATATATAAGGTAATATATATTACTAGGTAATTATGGATTAGTTATATTTTTAAATATCTTTTTCATGAGTTTTCTTCACTTTTTCAATTCCATTTCCCTTTTCCCTCATTTTGTCCAGTAGTTCCTATTTCTACCCACATGATATAGCAGAAGAAACATGGGTTTTAGAGACAAATAAGACTTGGGTTTGAATCTTGGTTCTTTCACTAACTAGCAATATGATCTTGAGCAGGTTTAACTCTTCTAAGTCTGATTTCATTTCTCTATAAAATGGAGATAAAAATGTTCATGTTTTGACTGGTTGGCTGGATTAAATAAAAATATATGCACAGTATTTTTCCAATGGTAGGTATTCAACATATGTTAACTCATGTCTTAGTATATCAAATATTGCAAAATTAATTATGGAAAGGAGTCAGAATTTAGCAGCATCATTAACAAAAGGCCATATAATGTCTTTTCTTGAAACTTTAATTTCTAATTTTGATTTATTACCTTTTAAGGAAAAATTTCATGTTTTTTTTTTCTGTTTGCCAAAGTGCCATGTACAAATTTGGAAGAACCAATGTAAAATATAGTCAATGAAGGCCACCATTCATCATCCAGAGAGGTGACCTCTGCCCTGTTGCTCGACCAACAGACGTTTTGTGGGATTGGTAACTTTAGGAGTGTTACACTGAAATGGGAAATTTTAAAAAATCCAAAATACTATTCTTTATAAATTATCACAAAGTTAGAGAAAGAGACTTAAATATTTATTTAACATATGTTTCAATCATTGAATTTATATTGTAAAGAAGCCCTGTGAAATCTTGGAAGGAATGCATTTTTTCTCTGCTCACAAGCATCATCCTGGGCAGGTGTCAGAGCTAGATTGTGCACTACTTTTTGTTCAGGCAGGTATAATATCTTTCATGGTATTTTCAGAACTCTGCAAGACTTCACTGCTTTCCAAATCTGAGTTAGGATAAATATTCAGAGAGATTTTTACTCATATTTTTCCTATGACTAGTTATGGAAAACACTATGCATCTAGTCCTAGAAAAGTATAAGAAAAATTCTCTTAGATGCTGGAACTGTGTCTTGTTTCTGTAGTGGCTAGTTCTATCTTTTCTAGAAATGTGAAGAAAGAAATAAACAAACACAGAAACACATGCTAAAACTTTGCAACCATAAACCAGGCTGACATGTCAAATAATCATCACATAATTCTCCCATGTACTGATTTTTAGGTTGGAAGGGACTTTATGGATATTTACCTTAACTCTTGTATTATTTTTCATTAGTACCTTTATACTGCCAAAGGAGAAAAATTCCTGTTTTGGAAAATGTCCAATTTTAAAATTTCATTAAAAATTCAGGTTAAAGAGCAAAGTTAGAAATTGTTTTTTGGAGGGTACTGGGGATTGAACAGGTGAGGATAAACCATTGAGCTATATCCCCACCCCTTTTTATTTTTTTATTTTAAGACAGGGTCTTGCTAAGTTGCTGAGGCTGGCTTTGAACTTGCAATCCTCTTGCCTTGGCCCTACTGAGTTGCTAGACTTATAGGCATGCCCCAACCATATCTGGCTATAAATTTTAATTTATTGCATCTGCAGTTAAAAATCTCTATTAAATTTTTTTTTATGTGAGTACATATCCATTTATTTTTGCATTTTTACACATATATAAAAATAAATATTCAGAGTTACCATAACATATTTTATGTTTCTGTGGACCTGAACATAGGCTATCTGTAGCATCTATACTCCCAAACTTTTCCTTTCTAATATTTTGTTACTAAGTTGTGGTAGATATCACTATATGTTCTGTAAATAATTGTGTGATAAACTCATTGAGTGTATTTTACTTTTTTTTTTTGCCAAAGAGAACATTAATGCAAAATGTTATATTTTAAATTTTTTCTCATTAGTATATCATTTTTTTCTTTCATTTAAGAACACTTCCCATTCATAAATTTTTTTTTTAAAATTTATTCTTTTATTTACTTATTGATTCATTGAACACAAATGGAGTACAGCTATTGTTTCACTGTTTGTACACAAGGTAGAGTCACCCCATCTGTGCATTCATGCATGTACACAGGGCAATGGTATCTGTCACACATTCTGTTATTAATTTTACCCCCCACCCACCCCCACCCCTCCTTTCCCTCTATGCTAGCTATCTTTCCTCCATTCTTGCCATCTTTCCCCCCCACATTATGCATCATCATTCATATATCAGAGAGACCATTCAGCTTTTGAATTTTTGGGATTGGCTGATCTCACTTAGCATAAGAGTTTCCAACATCATCCATTTACCTACAAATACCATAATTTTATTCTTCTTTATGGCTGAGTAATATTCCATTGTGTATATATACCACAGTTTCTTTATCCATTCATCTACTGAAGGGCATCTAGGTTGATTCCATAATCTAGCTATTGTGAATTGAGCAGCTATGAACATTGATGTGGCTGCATCACTGAGGCAATCTGATTTTAAGTCCTTTGGGTATAAGCCAAGGAGTGGGATAGCAGGGTCAAATGGTGGATCCATTCCAAGTTTTCTAAGGAATCTCCACACTGCTTTCCAGAGTGGCTGCACCAACTTGCACTCCCACCAGCAATGTATGAGTGTACCCTTTTCCCCACATCCTCGCCAACACCTGTTGTTGCCTGTGTTCTTGATGAAAGACATTCTAATTGGGGTAAGATGAAATCTTAAGGTGGTTTTGATTTGCATTTCTCTTATAACGAGTGATGTTGAACATTTTTTCATAAATCTGTTGATTGCTTGTAGATCTTCCTCTGTAAAGTGTCTGTTCATTTCCTTGGCCCATTTATTGATTGGGTTATTGGTGTTCGTGGTGTAAAGATTTTTGAGTACTTGGTAGATTCTGGAGATTAGTGCTCTGTCCGAAGTGTGTGTGGCAAAGATTTTCTCCCACTCTGAAGGCTCTCTCTTCACATTGCTGATTGTTTCCTTTGCTGAGAAGAAGCTTTTTAGTTTCACTCTATCCCAATCATTGATTCGTGCTTTTATTTCTTGCGCTTTGGGAGTCATGTTAAGGAAATCTGGTCCTAGGCCAACATGATGAAGATTTGGACCTATTTTCTCTTCTATTAGGTGCAGAGTCTCTGGTCTGATTTCTAGGTCCTTGATCCACTTTGAGTTGAGTTTTGTACAGGGTGAGAGATATGGGTTTAGTTTCATTTTGCTGCATATGGATTTCCAGTTTTCCCAGCACCATTTGTTGAAGAGGCTCCTTTACAAATAATAATTTTGAGTATCAAGAAATCTCAATGGGGTTTCACAGCTGAAAGAAAATTCTGTGTATAAACCTGTGAAAATGACATTAGATGGAACTCATGATGAAAGAACCTAGAACTTACGTAGTTCTAGGCACTTCAGAAGGAAAACTAGAGTACTTTAATCCCTGTTTCCCTGTCCACATTTCTCTCTCTTGCCTGACTTTCTATTTCATCTAGGCTTGAAAGGTTCTTCTTTTCATTCTCTGAAACAACATTCGTTTAGCTAACCTGATACTTTAAAAAAATTTTTGTTTTTAGGTGTTGATAGACCTTTATTTTATTCATTTATTTATATGTAGTGTTGAGAATTGAATCCAATGCCTCACATATGCTAGGCAAGTGCTCTACCACTGAGCCACAACCCCAGCCCTAATCTGACATTTTAAAAAATTTAGAATTTACTTTATTTTCTATATGCTCATATGATTGGTAAGTTAACACTTTACACTAATTTATAAGTAAGTGCTTCTTTCTATGTCACCTCCATCAGAATATATTGGTCAGGAAAAAAAAAGCCATTAAAAGAGTTATGGGAGTAAGGTATTTATTATAGGAATTACATTTTACTAAATATGAGAGGAACTGGGAAAATGATCTGGAACAGGAGAATTGGAGCATTAGCATACATGGGGTAAGGGATGAAAGTCTACTAGCCTTCTCTACTGAGGAGTGTCAGTCAGGATCAGAGAAACAGCAACCAAGGAGGCTGCCTGAAGAACTGGTATTGGTAGGCAAATCAGAACTTGCAGAGAAATTTGATAAGCCAAGCATGCCTCACTTCTTAAGTGAAACCATGAAAAGGGAGCTTGCTGGAGAAATCCATGGAAACTGCTGCATGTGAGAAACTCTGCTTTTGTGAATCTCTTGTTTTTGTGTGTCTGCAGCCTAATACCTACTGATGGGTCACTGGCTCCACAGTCAGGAAAAGGCTGAAGAGTGGAGAAGGGTGAGAACAAGGGGGGAAATGCTGGCCATCTCTGTATCTGTCCATCACTGTGACTAACCATGATGACCTTCCAAGAATAATGACTCTGTCCACTTCTGCCTTCTTCTTTTGACCAACTTTAACCTGGAAATGTGGATCCCAGCCTTAGCAACATTGACTATTTTATCCTTATGATGTATTATTGGAAGTAGCAAAGTTTTGGGCACATAGATAGTACTTAATATTTCACAAATGAAAGGAATGGCAAGACTATTTATATAATGCAAGTGAGAAGCAAAACAAACTGCATTCCTGAGAGAGTATTTCACAAATCTCTTCTTATATACTTCACTATACCTAACAGTTAAACATTATGTAATATTGCTACTTTATTGTTAGATTGGTGACTAAGAGGAGTTAGGGAAAAGAATGTCCAGAGAAGAAACTTCTGTAATTTCCAGTATTATCAGTGGGAAAGGGTTTTAGACCAACAACTTCATAGGCATTCTTCACCACTGCAGGCTAGACCTTGATCTCTTCACCATCTATCTGTATTTCCTCCTCAATGCTCCTACGTAAGTCCAACTTCTCTCCTTGCATTAGGGCCCCATTACCTACACAAAGACTTTGGTCCTATAGATAGTTTTCTGTAATTTTCTACAATTATACTATGTATAATAAAACATCTGATTCCATTTACTTTTTTTTTTTTTTTTTGGAGGTGCCAGGGATTGTACTCAGGGTCTTGTGTATGCTAACCATGCATTCTAACACTGGGCTCTATCCCTATCCCTGACCTCATTTTTCCATTTGTTTTTGGTGCTGGGGCCTGATTCTACTTTTTGATGTTTTAACTGTTGACAGTTTTTAAGGCTCACCCCTTTTCTTCCCTTCTGCTCCACATCTGGGTGCACTGATAAGAGAGCCCAAATGCTTTTTCCTTTGGCTTTGCAGAAGATTCAAACCAGTAGATTCTTTAGCTTGCATATGGGAACTCTCATCTCATTCTGGCTACACCCTCTAATCACAATAAAAACTCCAAGCCAGTTTTCTTTCTTTGATCTCTTGAGTCATTTCAGAGCTGTTTGGGAAGCCTGATCTGCTGCCCTAGAGATTTGAATTATGTAAGTAAATAACATTTTGCCTACCTTCTTATGTGTGTATGTGGTATCATCAGTCTCCACATCTGAATTAATTTTGGGTGGGAGTCCATCCACTTCTAAAGAATGGTTACAACATTATAATATCTTCCACTCCCCCCCCCCCCCACAGGATTTTTATTTTTTATTTTTAACGACTGAAACAAAAAACAACTAAAACTGAAACTTCTAGAAGAACCACTTGCTCTTACCTATCTTGTCCTTCTCTTTAGACTTGAACTTAACCTCCTGTTGGGCCTTACATTAAGAGCAGGGTTTCTGAAGGTATCTGTTGATTATAGTTTTGTACAAGAGGGCATGACATGATTATTATTACAAAAGACATTTGACCTTTGACCTGTTGGTGATATTCTTCTTCAATGGCAGTTGTCACTTTGCAGGGATAGTGGTCAATTTCAGCTACTAGAGAATGGCTTTTGGGGTGGTATGAAGTGCCATCATCAATGTCAAATAGGATCTGGTCAGGATTAGTACCACTTTTCCTGGGTTTCATTCAAACACCCAGACCTAGAGCAGAAAGTGTATTAATCAGGGTTCTTCAGAAGAACAAAATCAATATATTATAATATTTATGAAGGAATTTATTAGATAGGCTTACATGATCAGAGGATCAATAGTCCCACAATGGCCATCTGCAGGCTTGAGAGCCAGGGAAACCAGTAGCTGCTCAGATGAAGAATCTGGAGCATCAGCATAAGGACAAAGAATGATACTGCCCCAGTCCAATGCTGAAGACCTGGAAGCCAACTGGAGGATTGTTGGTGCAGCTCTACATTTAAAGGCTAGAGAATCTGGAATCTGATATTCATGGGTGATGGTGGCAGCAGAAAAAATGCATCTGCTTAAGAAGGACTGAGCATGTGTGGAGCTTCTCCTTCTGCCTTTTGGTTCCATGCAGGCCCCAAGCCTACCAGATAGCACCATTCCTGTTCAGGGTGGGTCTTCACTCATTTCACTGACCCACATGCCTGTCGTCTCTGGAAACATCTTCACAGACATATCCAGAATTGTGATGTACTAGTTTTTTAGGTATGTCTCAATCTAGTCAGGTTGACAACTAAGAGTAACCATCACAGGAAGGAACGGCCTATCTTCCACTCTTAAAAATTGTTTTAACTAGGATTTATGTTAGATTTTTTTCAATAGGATTCAAAATAACAGTAGCTAAGTAAGGTAGAAATTTATGGTTTGTTCATATAAAAGTTTTAGTTGGTGTGATATCTGCTATGTAATGTTATCATGGGCCCAGGTTTCTCCTAGCTTGCTTTCCACCAGATTTTACAATGAGCCATATCTACATGGTACACTGATATACATTAAAGTCTGCATCCCATAGCATAGAAAAAGAAGAGATAAAAGAGGAAAAAGAGTGTTTACTGCCTCTCTTTAAATGCACAGTTTCAAACTTAGTCATAGAGCCATTTTTAGTTGCAAGAGAGATGGGTAACACAGTTTTTATTCTGTTGGTTAGGTACCTGTAAAGCAGATTTCATTACTGAGGAAAAAAGGAGAGAGTGAAAAAATGGGGATAGAACAACTAGAAATCTCTGTCCCTCAATCTTCCCTTGACTCTACATCCCTGTGGGAGGCAGAATAATGCCCTCCTTGCAAAGATGTCTACCCTAATGCCAGAACCTGTGAATATGGTAGGTTACATGGCAAAAGGAAATTAAGTTTGCAATGAAATTAAGTTTGCTAATCAGTTGATCCTACGACAGATACCAAGATATTCAGAGGGACCCAATGTAATCATAAGGCTCCTCAAAATTAGAAAAGGGGGATAGGGATGTAGCTCAGTATCACCTAAACACACACACACACACACACACACACACACACACACACGGAAGGAACAGGCAGGGAGGAGATGTCATATCAAAGAGATGTGATATGAGCTTTTGCTCAGAGGAAGAGAACCATGAATCAAGGAATGTGGGTGACCTCTAAAAGTTAGAAAAGGAAGCAGATTCTCCCCCTAGAGCTTCCAGAAAGGAGCATAGTCCTACTTACACCTTGATTTTAGTCCAGTGCAACCAGTGTCAGACTTCTAACCTCCAGAATTATAATACATTTGTATGTGTGCTATTTATTTATTTGCGTTTTACTTTTGTTTGTTTTTGTAGTGCTGGGGATAGAACCCAGGGCCTTGTTGCTAGGCAAGTGCTTTACCTCTGAGCTATATCCTAGCCCTCATATATGTTTTAAAAGCAAATGAATTTGTGGTTACTTTTTTTGGAACAGCAATAAGAAACTAATACAGAATTTTCATTGGAAATGGTAAATCAATACCTAAAAATGAGAAAGCGACTTTGGAATTGGGCTGTGGGCAGATTCTGGAAGAATTTTAAGGAACATGGTGCCAAAAGCTTAGGTTGGTTTGAACAGACTGTTAGTAGAAATATGCATGTTAAAGATGCTGCTGGTAATGTTCAGAAGGAAATGAGAAACACTACTGGAAACTAGAGAAAAAGGGATACTTACTATAAAGTGACAGAAAATGTAGGGGAATTGTGTCCTGCACTAATGTGGAAAGCAGAACTAAGAACAATGAAACTGGACATTTAATTGTGGATATTTCCAAGCTAAGTATAGAAAGTGAAGCCTGATTTCTTCTTGCTGCTTATAATAAAATTCCAGAGGAAAGAGCTAGATTGAGGGAAGAATTGATAAAGAAAAAGGAAGTATGACTTGATTGCAAATTTGCAAATGATGCTAAAATTGAGATTCACTGTCAGGATAGAAAAAACCATGAATGGGGCTCTAAAACATTTTCTTATTTCTTATTTTCTTTTTGTCAGTGGAACAGTCAGACCACATGCAACATTTATTGATTATGTTCACCATCTTTTATGGGTGAGGTTTGTGGCACCCCAAACAATTACAATAGTAGCACCAAAGATCCCTGAACACTGATCCTATAACAGATATAACAATAATGAAAAAGTTTGAAATGTTGTAAGAATTACCAAAACATGGAAAAGGATGTGAAATGAGCTGGTGTCATTGGAAAAATAGCGCCAATGAATTTGCTACATGTAGGGTTGCTACAAACCTTCACTTTGTAATAAACACAATATTTACTAAGAATCACAAAGTATACCTGCACATAATGAAGTGATTACTAGGTTAAGCAAATTAACATACCCATAAAACATTTTCTTAATACCACAGAAAGACCAAAAGGTCAGAATATTCAGTCACAAAAAGGCTATAAAGAGATTAAGTGTATGACTCACATGTTCTCAATTATCTATGCAGAAGCTGAAAATAGATGAGTGACTATCTAGAAGAAACCTCTTGTCTAACATAGGAGACTCTGTAATGTTCATGAGAATTTTATATTAGTAGAAACTTTTAGCCTGAAATGAAAAAGAAAATATGAAATGAAATGAAAAAGAGAATATGAAATGAAAAAAGGCTGTCCAATATGCGAAATTCTACAGGCAAGTAACAGGCTGATAAAACTGCTCCTTTACAAATATGCACTACCGGGGCTGGGGATATGGCTCAGTTGGTAGAGTGCTTGCCTGTCAAGCACAAGGCCCTGGGTTCAATCCCCAGCACCGCAAAAAAACAAAAAAATAAAACAAATATGCACTACCTTTTATGAAAAAGAATGGAGAGATCTAGAGGGTAGTCTTGAACAACAGACGATTATTTCCAGACCTTAAAACTTCATGGGTTTGTGCGGGGGTATTTTAAAATTTGGGGGGGAACAGTGATTCCTTTTTTCCATCCATTGGATCCCTTTTTGAGGGATAGAAGATGAAGTCTTCTAATGACTGAATATTTTTTCCTTTATTCATTATTTTGACCTGCCATTATGTTCCCTACTTTAATTCCTAAGAACACATAAGTGAATGACAATGTTTATTTTCCAGGAGTTCTTGAGATAGGATAATAGATAATATGTATGCAGATAAGGTGAGTTCAGAGTAAGAATAAAATTTTTTTAGAGGTGGTAGTAGATAGGATTGTTAGGGGAAAAATGGAAAAAGTTCAACCTGAACAGCAGGAATAAAAACTTACTGGGCAGATTAAGTATGATGCAAGGGGAAGCCAGTTCAAGCCGAGGTTATAGCACGTGTATAGGCAGAGATGTATGAGATAGTAGGTTTATTTGAGGACCTATTGGTGGTTTGGTATACTTGGTGGGAAAGATGGTAAAGAAGCAGGGAGAATTTGAAATAAGAAGAGCCTTATATGCCATGCTAAGGAATGAAAATTCTTTCCATTAGTGGGAGGGAAGACTTTTAAGATGGAATTGATATGATTAATTCTCACTCTGGCCATTTCATTCTCACTTTAGATACATCATCAGAAGTAAAAATTTAGTTTGATATAATTCACATGAGAACCTGAAGTAGAAAAGGTTGAGGGAAAACAAAAAGACAGAAGGGCTATTATATCATAAAATCACACAAATTTTGGCTTTTTCATATTTAAAAAGGGCAAATTCTAATATAAATCTTGTTTCCCAAGTAGAAATTCTTATTTGGAAAAAACTTATTACTGACTAGGAAACTCAAATTACCCAGTTGGTAATTTATTTTTCATGTTTACCAATTTGATCCCTCTGAGATTTTAAAAGTGTGGTCAAGTTTTAGAAACTAGTTACCCCTAGAAAAGATGATAATATCAATTGCTGAACATGCAGAGCTGATAAAAGACTGCTCGGTAACATCTCCAAAATACAGAGATCCTGCAAAGTCTTAAACAAATAGCTGTATTATTTGTGTGAGATGTTTTTAATCATAAACTTTTTGTACCACCATACAAATTTAATAGAATTTATTAGGGAATTTCAGAAAACAAAGCTACATAACTACAACTAATGCATAATTTGAATAACAAAATAGCCTCTCTTTTATTTTTAAATAGAATGAATTTATATCCAGTAGCATGCTTGTGAAAACAATGAAATATTTCCATTCATTAAAAATGTATTTATCAATAAAATACATAATAAAGTATAATTTATAGCATAAATGTAAACTGATCAATTTATCTCCATTACCTATATTATATTTCATTTTTATGGTTATAGTGTTTTGAATCATTAATAAATGCAGAAATATATATTTACAGGAGATTCTCAAAAATAATGATTCCATTAAGTAGTTACTGTCACACTTCATCAATATTTTCTTTGCAATCTGGATCCAACATCAGGAGATGGTTGAGGTCTTGGCAGGCTGTTCTGTAACAGAGTTTCAGAATATTCCTTTACTATAGTATTCACAGACTTTAACAGGTAAATCTCCTAGTAGAGTATAGATATTAATAAGACTATGCTCATAGTTCAAATTCTAAATGCTACAAACACTTCATTCTCAACAAAAGTGAGGAATTATATAAGGCATCATATTATAATAATTCAAGATCTTCATACTTTGCTATTGGTAACATTTGTTTGTATAATCTGCTGTGAAAATAGTCAAAGTTTAATAATTTTATTTTCTACAGGAAGGACTTGGAACTTGTATAAGACCTTAGGAATGTTTAACAACATACTTTGGGCTAAAGAAGTAAGTTGCTTGGGAAGGCAATTGCTAACAATTCATTACATTTATTTTATTTTAAAAAATAAAACACTTTAAAATGTAAATTCTGCTTCTAAGAATTTTATATTTTGAAACTTATAATGGCAATGGCAGGGGTTTTGAGGTTGCCTTGCAACAACCCTATTGCACTGTATTGTTTGCATGTTGCCTCCATGAGAATGCAGGTTACTCTTTCTCCTATTTGCAGTCCTAGCAGAGTGCCCAACACATGGGAAGTACTCAGTATCTATCCAGTGAATAAAAGGAACTAATATGGTAGCTTCTACAAAAAGAAAAGGTCAGGGGGAAATTCTAAATTTTGGGGCAGGACAGAGGTTGGACTGAAAAAGCCTTCCCAGATGGATGACACTGGGGCCAAGTCCTGAATTGTAGGTAGAAGAAAAGCAGATGAGAACAAGGTCTGTGAGGCAGTGGGAACAGTGTGGGCCCTGGAAGCATGCAAAGAGTTCCAGGGAGACTTGCCAGCTACTCAAAGAGGGTAAGTTATGAGATGGGGAGCAACCAGAGGTGAGGCTGGAAAGGCTTTGAATGCATTTCTCTGGAGTTTTAACTTTATCTTTTAGGTAAACAGGTAACAGCTGAAGTTAAATTTTAAGCCAGAGAGATTATTCTGGTGATGGTGGTATGAAAATGCACATGAGAGAGCAAACCTGGTGGCAACTGAAATGGTCCAGGTTAAACATGATAAATTTCTTTTAAAAATCAAAATGATTATTTAAATTGTAAATATTTATGAGGTACAGTGTGATACTTTGACACTTGAACACAATATGTAATGATAAAATCAGGGCCTTGTGCATGCTAGGCAAGTGCTCTACCACTGAGTTTATTTGCAGCCTTTCTTAAACTTATTTTTCATTAACACATAATAATTATACATATTTAAGAGACAGTGTGTTATTTCAAAATATGTTGCAATGTATAAGGATCAATGTATAAGGATCAAATGATTAATAACATTAAATCAGATGTTCATCTTATTATCATTTCTTTGTGTTTGGAGCCTTCAAGTTCTTCTAGTTATTCATAAAGTATATGTAAGTGTGAACATGATAAATTCTTAAACCAGTATACTGTCACTAAGAATGGAAAGGACTGAATGTATTTGAGGAATATTTAGTAATATAATTAGGAATATTTAATGACTTTGGGTAAGGGAGAATGAGAAGCCCAGTTAGACAAATATTTCTGTCTGGGAAATTTGATGAAAGATGGTATCATTAATTGAAATAAGGATTATAAAAAAGTAGGACAGATTTTGTGGGAAAGAGAAAAATTTAATTCCTGATTCTGTCTTTGAACATCTCTGGGACCTTGGGAAAACTACCTGATGTCTGTAGTTCAGAAGATAAGGGGGAAACCATGTGGCACAGCACTTTTCAATGGCAGGAAACCAGTTAAGTTTCCTTTCTTCTTTCTAATTTCTTTCAACAATGTCCATTTGCCACTAAAGAGTACTAATTTATTAAACATTAGCACTCATTAAAGAATTTTGGAGTTGGGTGGAATGGCACATGCTTGTAATCCCAGTAACTCAGGAGGCTATGGCAGAAGGATTGCAAGTTTGAGTCAGCAGCTTAATGAAGCCCTGCTTCAAAATAAAAAATAAAAAAAAGCTGGTAGAACAATCTCTAGTATTGGGGAAAAAAAGTGATATTTTATATGGAGTATAAAACTGCTTCAGAGTATTAGAAAAAAATTTCAGGTTCAAGTAAATCACTACATTTCACTGAAATATCAAAAAAGGAGATAATTTATCTATTCAAAGACCATGCATAAAAAAAAATCACAAAAAGTCAGCCAAGGTGCTGGGGTTGTGGCTTAGTGGTAGAGCACTTGCCTGGCATGTGCGAGGCCCTGGGTTCAATCCTCAGCACCGCATATATATAAATAAATAAAATAAAGGTCCATTGACAACTAAAAATTATGAAAAAAGTCAACCAATATTTTATAAATATTTCATATGTGTTGGTTTCTATAAAGCATATAGGGGAGTGGAAAACAATTTTAGGCCTCAAGAATACAGTTCCAGGAATATTACTCAGTCTTAAAAAAGAATGAAATTATGGTATTTACCAGTAAATGGATTGAGCTGGAGAATATCATGCTAAGTGAAATAAGCCAATCCCCCAAAATCAAACTGAATGTTTTTTCTGATATGTGGATGCTAATTCACAATTGGGGACGGGATAGGGAAGAACAGAGTTATTTTAGGTAGAGGGGAGTAAAGGGAGGGGAGGAAGTATGGGGGTAAGAAGGATGATAAAATGAATCAGACATTACCCCATGTTCATAAATAACTATATGACTAGTGGTATTCTACATCATGTATAACCAGAAGAATAAGAAATTATACTCCAATATATATGATGTATCAACGTACATTCTACTGTCATGTATAACTTATTAAAATAAATAAAAAATTAAAAAATACAGTTCCAAAGAAGATTATTCACTTAGAAAAGCGACTAACAAAAATGCCTGTGTAGTATAAATACAAAACTTGAGATGCTGTACTACTAAGTTCAGAGGAGTGTGAGAAGGCATGAATATATACAAATCATGAGAAAAACATAGAGGCAGAATAAGATATTGCAAACTTGGTGGACAAAATATTAAATGTGCCTGGCTGTAATGGAAAATTCATAGTTTAGTGAGAAGGAAGAGGAAAAGAAGGGGGAACTACAAAGGTTGTTAGAATGATTCCAATTTTTACAAGAAAAAGTTTTGCTTTCACATCAATACTTTCACTGAAGTACTTATATGTAAATCTCACTTAAATTTGTAACTACTTAAATTTCACTCAGACATTATCAGGAATATTTCAGAAATATTATTTTTTTGGGGGGGCAATTTAAACAAGTAAGATGATCAGAATAGTGTCAATAATAATACTACCTAACACCTATTTAGCATGTTCTATGTTATCGACACTGTTTCCTCTGTGGGATAGCTGCTATTACTATTAGAATGACTAGGAGTACCCAATGAAGGGGAGAAGGTGGGTTGCAATTATTATTATTATTATTATTCCAATACCTCAGATTTATATTTGGTCTAAGCAATAGTAGGGTGTGTTACAAGGGATACTGAGGAGATTCTTCCATTAAAAACATTTCCCTAACCTAAGTGTTAGTGTCTGATATTCTACAATTAGAAATTTGCTATTATTTCCATTTATTGTTTTTGAAATTATTTAAATGTTTAAAAATGATTTTTAGAATGATAATTAAAAGAAATTATGCTGAATACCTTCCCTGAGAGAAGAAACCCAAAATCAATACTACTAAGAACTATAGAAGGGGTGGGTAAGAAACCAAAGGATGATAAAATGAGAGAGACAGGCCTCTACCCATAAAAAAAGTGTGCAATATGTTGGGGTGATGGTGAATAATCCTGGGTTGGGTCCTTGATTAGAAAAATAAAATGGCCACAGAGGACATTGTATTCAAATAACTGGAAAACTTTGAATCTGGAATGTGTATCAGATAATACCATTGTTATCAACATTAAATTTCTAGGGTATAATAACAATATTGCAGTTATGTAGGAGAATGTCTTTTTTATTAGAAGAACACATATGCTGAAGTATCTAGATGGGGAAGTATCATGATGTCTGCAATTTACTTTTGAACAAGTCATAAAAATGTTTCTGTATGTACATGTATTTACCTCTATTCTACTTATTTATCTGTCCATCCATCCATCCATTTTATAAAGCAGGCATGGCAAAATGTTAACAATTTGGTGAATCCAGGTGAAGAGTAAAAATAAATAAATAAATAAAAATAAAAAACAGGAAAAGAGAAAACAAGACTAAAATATCCAAATCCCCAAGCAAGATATGACAAACCAAGCAAATTTGGTGTCAGCTGTTTAAACAGATAGCTAACATTTTTTTCTTATTTGTGCAATTCTTTAATTCTGTACAATTTTCCCTGAAAATAAATTGTTAATGCTGTTGTTAAAATGGAGAAGAGAAAAATATATGGCAATAAAGATGGAAGAAAGTTAATGATTATCAATTGTCTTGAAGACTGAAAAAGATGTAAGAAGAAAAGGTTTCAAGTCTACTAGTGATCCCCAATGCACACCATTAACTTTTCAGTTATTAGATATTCTAGCAATATAATAACACAGTAAATTAATATGCATAATGGTAATTTTCTGATTGGACAACTTTCTTTCCCTATTGAATAGTATCTTGCTATTCATACTCTGTGGTTAGTACACTTTTCAAGTTGAGTTGAAGTGAAGTGTACAAAAGAGTGATTTCAATCATTACAAGTATTATATCACTAAAGTGAAAGAATAATAATAATAAATGTCATAATATGTGTCCAAACTGATAAAATGTCCCAAATTTCATGCACATAAAATTAGCACCAGAAAAATCACCAAATTCCTGGATATGAAAAATTTAGAGAAAAACTAAGATAGTATATAAAAAGTAGCCATGAAAAAAAAAAAGAAAAAAAACTTCTCAGAGGTTAAAGTGACTCTTGACAAGAGTTATGTCTAAAAATCACAACTCAAAAATGCCAAAGGTCACTTTGAAGAACTACATGCTTAGAGGTAAATATAAGTTTTAAGGGGGCAGAAGTTCCTCTTTCTTACTATCATTTGCTGTCATAGCCGCAGCACAACAACGCTTTAAAATATGGATAAGAAATATTTAACTTACTTTCGTAATCTTATTTTTCTTGTTACGATTTCAGAACTGAGGGATTGTGATGAAAATTAGATAAGCATCCAATTAATTCTCTAACAAAACATTTCTTTGATGAATGCCTAAATTGAAGTTGTGAAAGTACAGTAATATCTAAGTTTGAGGATACCCTTTGCAGAGAACTGAATGTCTCCCAATTACCTCTAGCCAGACATATTTTCCTTCTCTAGTTTCTTAAATTGGTAGTCTTAGCTTGTATTATAGGTATTTGTATATACTACAAATGTATGTCTTTCTCTGTTTGACTGCAAATTCTTGAATGCAGTGACTGTTTTTTTATTTACAGTTTTTCTTTATCAGAGTCCAGTGTCAAGGCAAAAAAAAAAAAAAGAGATTCAAGATAGTAATGTTTAGTTTTGAACTCTTAAGACATGGAGGGGATATAGACCAGGGCATAGATCAATACCAAGGTAAACTTAGTAAGGCTGTGTAACTAAAATTACTTGAGGATTGGTACATTAATGCCTGTTTCTGATCTCATGACTGATCAATACTCGATGTACAAATATTTGCATTTTGATTTTCAAAAATGAGAGAATACTTGCTTGCTTGTAATGAAACATCTTGTGGTAAAAAGTTGGTTGGGAGAGTAAAGCTCTAAAAGTTAGTATTAAGAAAAATTGATATTAACAAAGGGTTCTTACCTTTATTGTTGTGCACAGGAAAATTATGACATTTCCTAAACCAAGAAAAAAAAGAGTATTTTCAAATACTTACCAGAAGTGGTATTATTTGTAGAGTATTTTTGATGGATGGATTTTTGCAAATGGTTTCTTGCACATCTGAAAAATTACACCACAACACAAAAATAATTTGGCTATGTATAGTGAAAGAAAAAGAATGACTAAAGAATCAAATATTACATTCTGATGTGTCAAAATATTCAAAATTAAGTAAGACTTTCTTTTCCTGCTGACCCTGAATATTTATTAAGACGTTATGACTTCTTCCTTTTTTAAAACCAAACAAGGAATTTCATCCTTGCAAACTTTTCTCTCAGGAAAAAAATACATGTTTATTTAGCTATTGAGGCACAAAAATTGAGTAATTTGGTCAGCACTGGACTTTTCAATCTTTAGGCTTTGGTCCATACACTAGGAAGAATATGAGAAAAAAATTCAGGCAGAATCTTTTATGGGAAGCATTTAAAGATGGAGTACCTAATAGAAATAAAACCTCCAAGTTATTGACTTGAGTTTTTTTATCCTTGCATAATTTTACATCTTAAAGGGATAGCCTTAGTTCTGTGTTTCTTTTGTGTTCTAGTTTTCTGCTATTACTGTATCATTTTCAAATTTAGTTTTAATTTCGAAGTTAACCTGCAGAGTATATAAAATATGCATATTTTAATTAGTAATAGTAAATGTCTGTGTAACTACCTATTGAATATCATAACTACTTTAGAAACTTCCTTTAGAAACTTTATAGAGTTTGTTGCTTTGTTGTTTTAGCACATGTATACATTCCCCAAACAATAATTTACTTTTAACTGTTTGTGGTCTTCACATAAATGGAATTGTAATGGCTTTATTCTTCTTTTTCACTCAAAATTACATATTTAAGATTCATCATGATAATAGGTGTGTGTAGCTGTAATTTGTCTTCCTTGATGAATGATATTCCATCATGAATATACTTTAAGTGTTTTTTTTATTTTTGGCTTTTATAAACAATGATCGCTACATTCTTATACATATTTCCTGATATACATATGCAGGATTTTCTCTAGAGCACATAAATTTAGATGTGAAATTGTTGGACTATTATATATGCTTATATTTAACTTAGGTGGTGGCAAAACTTTTCCTAAAGGGATTGCACCAGTTTATCCTTCCACAGTATTACACGAGAGCTGTTACTGATGCACATCTTTTCCAATACATAGTGTTAACCTTCAGTCTTTCTGATGAATATGTAACTAGAACTCATTGTTTTAATTTGCATTTCTCTATTACTAGTGAAATTGAGCATTAAATCAATGTTTATTGTCATTTGCATTTTCATTGTTGTGAAGTTTCCATTCAAATCTTTTTCTGATCCCATTTTTCTACTGGGTTGAAAACTTATAGGCATTCTTTACATAGTTTTGAATGAGTCCTTTATTATTGTAAGTATTTTCTGTCACTTTGTGGCTTTCCTCATTCTTTTAATGATATTTTGATATGAGGTTTGTTTTAATATAGTCAGATTTATTTTTTCTTTTATAGATTATATTTCTTGTGCTTAAGAAATCCTTTCTTATCCTGAGGTTAGAGATATTTTCTTATCTCTTAAAAACTTTATTTTCTTTTACATTTAATATTTAATCACCGGGAACTGATTTTTATGTCTAGTATATACTAGGAGTTCCATTTAATTTCTTGCTATTTTGTATTATTACAAATAACTTTTTTGAAAACAATCCCAGATTTTCTTCATGTCTTTTCTGGCAATATGCTAGCAGGAATTCAAATGCAGGTTTTCACCTCAAGTGAGGGGGGACTATATCTAAATCCAGCTTCCTTTGCAATTAGCAGCTCCTCCTTTCCAACAGAAAAGGATGTTTTTTACATTGGGATTCTAATTATATGTTCTCAGCCACAGGTTATTTTTGCCACCCAGGGGACATTTTGCAATGTCTGGAGACACTTGGTTCTCACGACTTGGAGGTGCTATGGCATGTAATGTGTAGAGACCAGATAAGCTGCTAAGCATTTTACAATGAATAAGATACCCCCAAGATAAAAAATTACCCATTCCTTAGGCTGGGAATGTAACTCAGTGATAGAGTGTTTGCCTAGCATGTGTGAGGTCCTAGGTTTGATCCCTAGCACCATTAAAAAACAACCAGTATTACTGAATCCAAATACACTGTCACTAGTGTACAGGTAAATAAGTATAAATACATATATACATAAAATATTTTTATTATTGCTCATGTCTAAATATTTTGTAATTTCCATTATGTCTTCTTTTTTTTGAGAATTATTATTGATTTAAAAATGTGTTTCTTGCTAGGAGTGGTGGTACATGCTTGTAATTTTAGCAACTAGGGAGGTTGAGGCAGGAGGATGACAAGTTTGAGGCCAGCCTCAGGAATTTAGCAAGAGCCTCTCTGAAAATAAGAAATAAAAAGGGCTGGGAATTAGCTCCATGATAAAGTATCCTGGGTTCAATCCTCAGTACTGGAAATCATGTGCTTCTTAATGGTAATCTTTTAGTTATTAATGGTGCCCTTTTGTTATTAGATTTTATCTAAAATGTATGATAGCCAGGATAGGATAGCCTGCATGACTCCAACCCTTTGAAAGTGTTAAAACTTATTTTATGGCATCATATATGGTTCATATTATAAATGTTCTACATGTACTTATGAAAAGCGTTTCTGATCAAATTTGTTAATCATGTTCAATTCTCTCACATCCTCTAGATTTTTTTTTTTGTCTATTTGTCAAAATCTTGTACCATGATTGGAAATATTTCAAGTGCTAGGGATTGAACCCAGAACTTCACACTTGCTAAATATGCATGATAAACACTTACTCCACTACCAAGCTACAACCCCAGCCTTAAAACATATTTTGAAGCTACAGTCTTAAATGCATATAAAACATTTTATATGTTTCTCCTGAGTTAAAACTTTGATCGTCATGAAGTAGTCTTTCTGTACTGCTTTCTACTGTATAGTCAATTTTGTCTGATAATAATACATTCATACTAACTTTGGTTGTAACTTGCATTCTACATATTTTTCATCTTTTTGGCTTTTCTGCCTTTCTATAGTCTTAAATACATGGTTTGTAAACAGAATATAATTTTATTATAAAGTTCCACTTGACAAATTTTGTCTTTTAAGTGTAGCACTTAATCCATTTACATACATTATAAATATATTTGTATATACTATCTTATAGGATAGTATTTTCATTTTTTCTACCTCTTCTATGTTTTTCTCTTCTTTCTTGTTTATTTATTAATCTGTTTTTGTTTTGTTTTGTTTTGTTTTGCAGTGCTGAGGACTGAACCCAGGGCTTTGTGCTTGCAAGGCAAACACTCTACCAACTGAGCTAAATCCCCAGCCCTGGTATTTTTTTGATTGACACTTTCCCTTCCTTAATAGTTTAAAAGTTGTATATTATATTTTTAGTCTTTTAGATGTGAGTCTAATAATTACTACAGGTATATTTCAATTATGAACATTTAAATTTAATTCATATCTTTGCCCTATTCCCTATCAATAATCCTAGTATATGTTACCTCTATTTGTTTTCTCAACTTATGTACTATTGTTTATAGGTATTTTAATTCTAACTCTTTTCTTTTTGAAACACATGATGTTATATTTATTTTTTATAAAATGTTCAAATTAACTGTAGCAATTCATTTCTATCTGCTAAAGTGCATTTATTAGAATTTCCTTATCATCTATTAACTGCCTCTTAGTTTTCATCTGAACATAGTTTTAATTTGCTCTCAAAAATGAGAGCAAATTATTTTCACTTTGAAAGATTTAAAATTTAGTACATTGAACACATTGTTCAATATCTTCTGATATTTTCAATGTTTTCTGACATTTTTGTTGCTGATTAAAATTTGCTGTGATCTGTCTTGGTGAAAATTTCTTTACTTTGTGTTGGGAACTGAACTCAGATCCTTGCCCATACCAAGGTGGTTTCTTTTGATTTACTCTGAAATGTGTTGGGTTTTTGAATTTGTAGGTTGGTATTGTTCATCAGATTGGAAAAACTGCCAGCTGTTATTACTTCAGATATTATCTGTGACCCACTTCAGACCTTCTAACTCCTTTATACTTTAAACTCTTTCAAATGTTCATCTCTTTGTGTCTTTGTGCTTTAGTTTGGATAAGTTTCTCTGATTTATATTCCAGTTTTCTAATTCTCTCTTTAGATGTCTGTAATCTGTTGTTTAAACCATCTGCTGAATTTTGAATTTCAATTATTATATTTTCCATCTCTAAGCATTCTGTTTGGCCCTTTTTTCCCCCAAATCTACTTGGTCATTCTTTATAGTTTCTTATTCTCTGACTGGATTTTTAGACACATTTCTGATCACTTTAAAACATATAAATGTAGTTATAGTCTGTGTCTGGTAATATCATTATCTAAGACACTCTGAGTCTGTTTATTCTGTCTTGTGGTTTCTTTTGACTTTTTAATGGTGCCTTTTTCTTTGTGGATCAATTTATTTATTCTTATTTTTATTTTTAAATTGTGAGCCGCTTATTTTCCTTTGTGATAATTCTTTGAAGACTAAAATATAGATAGGTTTCTCCAGAAGGGATATAAATTTACTTCTTTTCAGATATTTTGGGCTATTACTAGATTGAGATCATTCTAAATTAAATTCTTTGCTTGAGGCGTTAAAAACCATTCAAGTGGTGTGAATATGGGCTGTAAATTAGTGTGGTAGTTATACTACAAGGTGGTTCTAAATTCTCATGGATTTCTCCCTGCCCCTTCAACTGCTCAATACTGAAGTTCAAGAAGTACAAGTTTGTTTGTTTGTTTCTTCCTTTCCTTTCTTTTTCTTTTCTTTTTTTACATTGCCCTCTTTTCTGTGTACTTGCAGTGCATAGATCTTTGTGGGAGAATCTTTTATGAGACTACTTATCTTCAGTAGGCCCTGGGTTTCATCCTCTGACCCTCCAAGGGTTTTTTTTAAATTTATTTTTATTTTTTTTATACTCTATGAGTCTTACTGTGGGCTGCTCTTTTTCCTTGGGTTTCATTTGTGAAATGAAAAAATGCTGAGTTAAATATCCTCAGGATATAAGATAACTGTAGCACTCTCCTCATCTTTCTGAGTTCTTATACTCTTATACTCTTACCAGCTCATTGCTATATTTAGATTTTAAAATACTTAATTAAGAATTTATAGTTGTTTTCAAGGATGGTCAATATAGGTACCCCGTCTGTCCATGGTTGAAATAGAAAGTAATATATTCATATATTCCTAAAAGATAGTAAAGGCCTATTACAGAGATTGGTATTATCATAAATTATAAATGATATGGTATACTTGAAGCAATATGAAATATTCAGATAAATTCTCAATTTTTATGTACTCCATTAACTAAGTGATAATGTAGATACATGTTATATTTTTGTTTTTGATTTTCTAAAATTAAGATTATGAAATAGTCCAAGTTCAAAACGACATTTTTCACAAAGGATATTCTTCCACACTTACAGCGTAGCCTTCCATTCAGATGATTAAGGGACTGTAGAATCTTTTGTTCTTCAGCTGATAGTGTACAGATGTTGAATTGCTGGGTCTTATTTAAATTCAGATTTGATTTTTGTAGTTGCTTTCTATTCATAACAGTTAGAATTTCATCCTCAGGTACTGAAGTTTTCACTAGGTTTTCAGCTGTCAAAAACTCAGAAGTACTATCTGAAACTAGAGAAATTTTATATCAATTATTCTTTCATCCCTTTTTGTCTTTGGAATCAGACCTTATACATACTAGACTGAATTATGTTTGTATGCATTCATTTCACAAATAGAAATCCAATAAATATACTATTACTTTGCATTTTATATGTTAGGACCCTCAGTATGTAGCATTTTCCATCTTTTTTTTTTTTTGTGGTGACTGGGAATCGAACCCAGGGCCTTGTGCTTGCATTGCAAGGCAAGCACTTTGCCAACTGAGCTATATCCCCAGCCCAATTTTCCATCTTTAATTTAAAAAAAAAATCCAAAATAACAGAAGTGAGTTAATAGAAATCCCTAGAGTATTACCTAAATGAAAGAATAAAATACATTAGGTTTAGATAATTTTTATGTTTTTTATTCATTGATAATACAAAGACAATATAAAGGAGATTGTCTTTTTAATAGCAGTTAAAATAAAATAAACTATAAATAAAAGAATAAGAGAAAAAGAACTTAGAAGAGAAAATTAGATGATCAGCTGAACAGAACTGATAGCCTAGACAGACCCAATTAGATTAAGAGCATATGATCAAGGAACATTAAAAACTTGAGAGAAGGGAAAGATGACTCAATAAATTAGTTTGATGCTTAATAAAGGACTTAATTTAGAGTTTCATTTCCCACCATTCATCTAAGAAATTCCAGTAATCCCCACACCTCATTTCCCTCTATACAATCCCTTGTTCCTCCATTCTTTCTTTACCCCCCTGCCCATATCATCCACTTATCTAATGGACTACTGATTGTATATTTTTGTCTTGTTGTTACTAACTATTCTGCTTGCAAATTGGACTGTTTGAAGTATACATAGCCTCCATCTGCTGTCACATTTTGTACCCATGTCCCAGCTGTACTAATTCTGTTAATTGCATAGTATTCATTGAACTTTATTACTAAGAATTAATCCTATGTGTTAGAGAAACCTGAACTATGTATGAATAACATTGCTTCAGATTTAATATTTTATTAGACTGTTAATTTTTAAAATAAAACATCCGTGTTTTTAGTCTCAACAAAACTAGCAAGGAACTGAACGTGTAGGGGTAAGGAAAGTTCAGGTCCTAAATGGTGTTTTAACATTTACATAAAATGTAAGCAACTGAGAAAATCCATATAAGAGAAAAAGTTGTTGGAAGCAAATCTCTGAAGAAAATGTATAGACCAAAACGTACCTTCTCCTTTATTAGAAGTACCCCTTGTAGTTTGTTTTGACTCACTTGAACTTAGCTGGAGACTTTTTCCAAAATTCTATAAAAATAGAATATTAAATCAGAACTTGATTCCACATTTAAAATTCATGATATATACATGGACTTCAAAAATTTTAAATTGCTGTCTATATTTTCAGCTGTCATTATTCAATAACAAAATCATTACCAATATCCCTTGAGAACTACAAAATTTATTCAATTTTCATTTTTGCCATGTCTTCCAGGAAGCTCAGATTCAAGTAGGATGTTCAATCACATAGAACTGTAGTAGTCCTTATGGTTAACATACTTGCTTCCTTTATCCATGACTCTTGTTTTCCTTCCTCCTTCTTTCCCTCTCTCCTTCCCTTTCCCTTCTTCGTTCCTACTTTCCTTTCATCTTCTCTACCTTCCTTTCTTTTTCTTCTGTATATTTCAATAATTGTCTTGAATTTTGTTGTGCATGACCTAATTTTTTTCCAGAATTGGTTATGAACAATAACAAATAAAATAATAAAAGTGATTTCTTAAAAGTTGATTTAAAAACTTCACTGGTAATGGATCACACAAGCTAATTACAGGCTAATTACATAAGCTTAGCATAAGATTATAAAACTGTATCTGAAAGAACTTTGGCTATATTTATATTTATATTGTGGTATACAGTTTATAGTGAGAACTGTGACAACATTCTGTTTTCCAAGCAATTTTTCACTATTGAAATTTTTACTAATGCTGTACTTACATTTATTTGCTCATTGTACTTCTGTCCTGTAGATCTAGGGTTTTTGCTTTTTTGCCCTGAAGGACTTCTCCGCTTATTTTCAACAATTCGCTTTCTTCTGGTAACAGTAGAATCTTAAATGCCAGCAAAGTAAAAAATTACACAAGTTGACTAGATAATGCCCATTGCAAACTTTTCAATTACCTTAGAACATGAATAAACTTTTATTGAGTTCCTCTTATATGTTCTTTGAATGGTATAACTACAAGGCTAAATTCAACACAATTCCTGCTTTTGAGGGGCTTATGCTTTGGATCACTGACTTCTGACATGTGGTACTAGAACACCAGGAGGATATGTAAAATAAGCCATTGGTATGCAGGAAGAACATATTGGAATTCCAACTTATGCTTTATTTAAAAATCAGAAATTAAACTTTCATACAATAAATGATTGACACTGACACCCTAGTTAGTTTGCAAGATAGTCTGTTATATATTGCACATAATAATCTTGGTTATCTTGAAGGAATAAAAGTTCCAAATGCAAAAAGAATCAACTTGAAGTGTATTAAAGACCTAGTAATTAGAAAAGAAACACTGCAATTGCTAGAAGAAAATGTAGGTTCTACACTCCAAAATATTGGCACAGGCCATCAACTTCCTCACAAGGCTTCTAAAACTCAAGAAATAAAACCAAGAATCAATAAGTCAGATGGAATCAAATTAGAAAGCTTTTGTACAGCAAAGGAAACAAGAGTATGAAGAGAGGTCTATAGAATAGGAGAAAATCTTTGCCAATTACTCTTCTGACAGGAGATTAATAACCAGATTATATATAGAACACAAAAAACATAACACCAAAAAACAATAACCCAATTAATGTGAACATGAACTAAACAAATTTCTCAAAAGACAAATAACCCAATCAATAAATGGGCAAAGGAATTAAACAGACAATTCACAGAAGAAGAAATACAAATGGTCAACAATTACATGAAAAAATATTCAGCATCTCTAGCAATTAGAGAAATACAAATTAAAACTACACTAAGAATACATATCACTCCAGTCAGAATGGCAATTAACCAGAATACAAGTAACAATAAATGCTGGCAAGGGTGTGGGGAAAAAGGTACACAATGCTGGTAGGACTGCAAATTGGTGGAACCACTTTGGAAAGCAGTATGGAGATTCCTCAGAAAACTTGGAATGAAACCACCATTTGACCCAGTTGTCCCACTCCTTGGACTATGCCCAAAGGACTTCAAATCAGCATATCACAGTGATGCAGCCACATCAATGTTCATAGAAGCTCAATTCACAATAGCTAAGCTATAGAATCAACCTAGGTGTCCTTCAACAGATGAATAAAGAAAATGTGGTATATATACACAGTGGAATATTACTCAGCCATAAAGAAGAATGGAATTATGGCATTTTTCTGATAAATGGATGGAACTGGAGACTATCATGCTAATTGAAATAAACCAATCCCCCCCAAAACCAAAGGCCAAATGTTCTCTATGTGGGTTCTAACCCATAACAAGGGAGGGTAGGAAGGCAAAGTATAGAAATTCATTGGATTAAACAAAGGAGAATGAAGGAAGGGAGCTCGGATGAGAATGGGTAAGACAGCAGAATGAACTGAACGTAACTTTCCTATGCTCATATGTGAATACGTGATGTGTCACTCCACATCATGTACAACCACAAGAATGGCATCCTAATTGAAATGGGTTGTACTCCATTTATGTATAATTGTCAAAATATACCCTATTTTCATGTATTTCTAAAAACAAGAAAACAAAATAAAAAGGGTTGGGAATGTGACTCAGTGGTTAAGGGCCTCTGGCCTCACTCTCCAAAACCAAAAAAAAAAAAAAAAAAAAAATATGGGAAAAAAGGTATACTTATACATTGTTGGTGGGACTACAATTAACCTAACTTTTAGAAAGTGGTATTGAGATTCTTCAAAAGACTAGGAATGGAATCACCATATGGCCCATCTATTCCACTCTTTGGTGTCTATCCAAAAGAAATAAAACCAGTCTACTATAGTGATACATGCATACCAATGCTTACAGCAGTACAATTAACAATAACCAAGTTATAGAACCAGACTAGATGTCCCTCAACAGATGACTGTATAAAGAAAATGTGGTATATCTGCACAATGGAGTTTTGCTCAATCAAAAACAAGAATGAGATTATGTTATTTGCTGATAAATGGATGGAACTGGAGAACATCATGCTGAGTGCAATAAACCAGATGCAGAAAGTCAAGAGTTGAATATTTTCTCTTATATGAAGAAATTATAGAGACATAAGAAATTTAGAAAAGATGAAAAGATACCAAGGGGAATTTCACCTTTGTGTGTATGTAGAAGAAAGGATGTTCAGTAGAGAAGGGAGTCTGGGGGAGGAAGGAGGAGAGGAAAAGGAGGTGGGGAATGGGGACTGAAATCAAATTCCTTGCATATACGATTTTGTCAAAATGAACCCAAATATTATGTATCATTATAATGCTCTAAAAAAAAAGAAAGTGGGGGAGGAATCTCATGAAAACAGAAGAGAGAATAGTGGAGTAGAGAAAGGGGAATGAGGGGGAGGGGGAGGGAAAGGGGAGGAACAGCAATGAAATTAACCAAACTATGTCATGTGCATGTATGAACACATCACAATGAATTTCACCTTTATGTATATAACTAAAATGCACCAATTAAAACTAATGTACAATCATAAAAAAGTTTTAAGTTCAAGAGGTTGGCAGGATCATCATTATTCATTAGTATTCTTTAGCTTCCTGCAGGGTAGTAAAATTTATATATGCTCAGGTTAGTAGATTAATGTGTATCTTGTAGCATCTGACCAAATTCCTACAAAATGGAAAGTGGCTTAAAATACTTTTGTAGGACTTTCATTGTATGTGTAATGTTTTATTATTTAAGGTGAGTGTTGGGCAAATGGATATTTATTATATTATCTTTCTATACTTTTTGTATGACTATTTAATTGGAAATTCATTCTTATATCAAAGATTAAGAATACCAATAATGAAAGGATAAATGAATAAGAAAATGATGGCAGAGCTGACATCTCTTATTATAAATTCCTTGTCACATAATGATAGTGATTGAATAATTGTATCTGTTACAAAGTTAGTATAACCAATTAAAAATTATTAAAAAATTATAACAGTGAATCTTACTTTAAATATAGTTTGTGCCATGAAATATTGGCTCATGATATTATGTAGAATAAAGTCCTCATAATTGATAAAACTTGTAAAACAGGCATTCAGAACATTATTAACAACATGTGAAAGCAAGTGCTTTATATATTAATAGGTACATTTTTTATAATTATTTAAAAATGTTATAAAACACAAAATTTAAAAGTTATTTAAAAAGTTTTTTCTTCATCTATCTCATCCTTTAAAATGCTGTGTTCTGATTAAGGATCATATGTACATGTTAGTACAGTAATACATATGTACAGCATGTATATATATATGTCTCAAAGGTTTAGTAATAGTGATAATATTTTAGGTTATTGGTTTAGAAGGATGAATATGAAGTTAAATGGATTATTGCAGTAAAATGCTTAAATTGCATGTAGAATTATAGACAGAACTAAATGAAAGCACAGTGGCTTACAATGAATTCAACAATCAAGAAAACTTTCACAGAGAAGGTTATATCTGTGAGCTTGGTCTTAATTGAGTAGTAGGTTCCCAAGTAAAACGGCACTTTGAGTCAGGAAGAACATTAAGTACAAAGGCAAAAAGTTGTGTGGTATATAGTTAGTCTGTTGGGGCTAAGGAGTAGAAAATTCACCTGGTCTGGGGCATAGAATATGAATATTTATGTAAGTACATAAATGTCTTGGGGAAGTACATGGGAGTGTGCACATGTTATATTATGAGTTCAGAAAGGAGAACAAAATTAAAATATTTTGAGCCCTGAGATTAAATTATATACTGGAGAACATGGGTTTGAATATTAAATCTAAATGATGTTAATTATGATACTGTAGCTAATACAGACACACATGCAAAAATGCATGCAAATGATATATAAACACAGGTATAAAAAACAACAAAGACACAAAGAAGCTGCCAATTTTCAGGAAAATTAGCCAGGACCTGAAAATTTGACTTTTGTTTTGTTTTGTTTCTGTGGTGCTGGGGATTGAAACCAGGGCCTGGTATTTGCAAGGCAAGCACTCTACCAACTGAGCTATAGCCCCAACCCCCTGAATATCTGACTTTTGAGAGTCAGAAATAACATAATACTAGTTAATATTTACTTAGTATTGATAACTTCCCAGGTATTGTTCAAAGTCATAGAGCCAGTAAAGGGCAATGCTGAGATTCAGCTCCACTTAGTGTTGGGCTCAAAACTCTAAAATTGTAGCTCTTATACACTATGCAAGTAACTTTCATTCTGATTTGACTGTGTCTCACAAAAATAAGCATATTTTGCATAGTGACCCAGGATACATATGTAGCTTTAGAAAACACATTTATTCTTATAACGTATGATTCCCACTGGTAGTTTCTATTGTAGAACATTCTAGCTCTTAAGACTTCATTGAAAAAATATGGCTATCAGTCATTACGTTGATTTCACAACACACTAATGAGTCAATCTCTAACCTATCTAAATTACTCATAAGTAGACATTCAACCTCTGATTGGTATAGTTGATAGGGAGCCACTACCACGTCGGGCAGGCATCATCTTTCATTGTTGGCTAGCTTGAATCTTGCCCCTTGCAACTTTATCCTTTCATTTCTATTTACTTCTTCTTTTGCACAATAGGTGCAAAATAGGTACACAGCTATGGTGTCACTAAGGCTGTGTTCCTTTAATTGATCTTCAGATCTCTCATAGTTTTTCGCATAGTGCTTTCTCTACATATCTTAGGAAGACATGAAGTACAGCATTAACTTCTAAAGATTTGGTTATTATTGAAATTATTGAAAATAATTCTGAAATTATTGTCTAAAATTTTATTGACTTTGTAACATTTATAGCAAACTTTAATTGTTGTCTTTGGTTCTTTACGAAGATATTAAGCAATGAATATGAAGGAAGCAGAGGTAAATTAATGAATCTGAAAAAAATGTTAATCGAAAAAAGTAAATGCCAGACGAATACAGGTGATGACATAATTTCATTTACATAAGTTTCAAAACTAGGCAAGTCTAAACAATATTTTTTGGATATATTCATATGATGGTAAAATTATAAAGAAAAGCATGGAATAATTAACATGAAGTTTTGTATAGCCACTTCTGTGAGGAAGGAAGGGGATGCAACTTGGAGGAGCATAAGGAGTGATTAGGTTTCTGAAACTGAGCATCCATACAGGATTCTTTTGTTATTAGTCCTTGTTTTTATAGATCACATCAGCTGATCAGGATAATTTTGAGTCTTGTTTCCACCTCTAGTTCACTAATGACTTTATTACTTTATTTTGTACCATCCACAAATTGAATACATTGATGTACCTTTTTTCCCCATGTGTATTATGGAAAAACTGTTGTTATTTGGAGAGGTTGTAGGACACAGTATATAGTAGCTAAGTGTTTAAGAACACAGACTTGCATTTGAAAACAACTCAGAGCCCACAATGTAGACACTGTGAGCAAAGCTCTTGTTCCTGAGTTGAAATATGTATGGATAGGATGTTAATATTGTCATTAAATAATGGTAAACATGCCCAAAGAATATTGTGGGAGTTAGATCCCTGATGAATCTTCTGATAGATGAATGCATGATGATAACTAGTGGTCAACAGAACAATACTGGAATGGTGGTAATAGGAGGAGATAGTATCATCATATTAGATGCCTTGGAACAAGTATACATAATGACCATCCAGTAGAGAAATCCATGCCTCCTCTACAAAGGGCCTATTTAACTATGATGTAAAAATTGGGACTATGCACTACATACAGTCAGAGGAATGACAGGGTGTGCTCCATTTGTGTACAATGTGTCAAAATGCATTCTACCGTCATGTATAACTAATTAGAACAAATTAAAAATTTAAAAAATTGAGTCATGTACATTTTCATCTTAAACTTTGTTATATAAGTCTTTGTAACAGTCAAAAAAACAAATCATACACTCTAGAGATAGAATACTTTAATCCTGGGCATCACTTATTTTACTAGCTATACAAATTATACAAGTTTGTTATCTCTATGTACCTTAGCTTTATTTTTTATTATTTTTAATTTTTTGGTACTGGGGATTGAACCCAGCTGTGCTTTACAATGAAGCTACATCCCCAGTCCTTTTTATTTTTCATTTTGAGATAGGGTCTCAGTAAGTTGCCCAGGCTGGCCTAGAACTTGTGATCTTCCTGCTTCAGTTTTCTGAATTACAGGCATGCGCCCTATGCCTGACTCTCACTTTTAATTTTAAAATGAGGGGAATGATATTATTTACCTGACATTCTTATTGGAAGAATTAAACTTGTTTCCATTTGTAAAGTGCTTAGATTAGCACTTAGAATAGTGCTTCAAATGGGCACATAACAAATGTTATCTAATTTTTACACAATAATTTGTTTCTATGTCTCTGATCAAATTTCTGTTCTCATGAAAGCTATTTATTCTAGGGTAAGAACAATGGAGCTCTAATAGAAAATTCTAGTTCTCCTTTGAATAATTTTTTAAAAATACTGATGTATAACCTACACATAGAATAGAGCACAAATTATAAGTAAACAGATTATATTCACAAACCCAGACTGCACTGCCCACATCAAGTGGGTACCAAAACCCCCTTTACCCATTTCCATATTATTTCCCACCATAGGTTTACCTGCTTTTGATATAAATGGAATGTAATTTACATTTTTATTGTCCAATATTCTTCTTTTGTATAATATTATGATGTGAGATTCATTCACATTGTTATATTTTTTTAGCAATAGATTATTCATTTTCATTGTGGTATGTCATTAAATGAATGGTTGAATTTCACTTAATTCATATTTTGTAGTTGAAGGACATTAGATGGTTGACAATTCTGATTATAATTATGCTTAGGAGAAGTTTTTGAACATGTCCTCTGGTTTCCACATGAATCACTCAACCTCTCTCTCTGTCCCTCTCTCTCTCTGTCCCTTTGTCTCTCTCTCTCTTTCTCTCTCTCTCTCTCACACACACACACACACACACACACAATCTATTTTTAGGTTGTGGAGTATACACATATGTTCAACTTCTGTAGGTATGAGAGTTTCCAGTTGATATACTTCTTTATCAAACCTTGTATTTTGTCTTTCCAATTTTAGCTATTGTGATGTATGTGGTTGTATCTAATTGTCTAAATGGGCATTTTCCTGATGACTAGTGAGACTCAGACCTTTGAATGTTTATTGACCATTTGGATATTCTTCTTTATGAAAAATATATTCCAATTTTTTAATGGTGTCTTAATCTTTTTGATGTGTTACTTAGAACTAGTTATTCAATCAAACATTAAGGTCAGTATTTCTCTGACAGTATTTGTAGATATCATTAAAGTCCCACAACCAGTTTCCTTAAAGAATGGTAGATTAATCAAGATATTATAGGTGGACTTGATTAAACCTATTAAAAGGCCTTAAAATCAAGTTTAAGACTTCCTTGAGAAAATAAATAGTTTTTTTTTTCCTATGGAGAGTCATACTAGCCATCCCTATGGTTTCTAGCCTGCCTTACAAATTTTGGATTTACCTAGCCAGGCCCCACAATAATGTATAACAATCTCTTGCAACAAATCTCTGTATCTTACTGATGCTGCTTTTCTGGTTTAATCTTGGCTGATACAATTAGATTGTATTTTGCTTATTTATTGTAATTCTTTTTTAATTGTAGTTCTTATTTATTATAGTTCTGGCTAGGAGCTCTTTGTCAGTATTACACAATACAAATATCTTTTGCCAGTCTGGGTGTGCCTTCTCAATCCCTTCTTGTTTTTTGGATAAAAAAAACTCTAATCTTTTTGTTGTTGTTGTTGTTTTTGGTACTGGGGATTGAACCCAGGACCTCATTCATGCCAGAAAAATATTGCACTACTGAGTCATACACCCCCCATACCAAAAAACTCTAATTTTATTGTACAAATTATATTATTCCTCATAGTCTATGCTTTTTATATACTGGGAAGAAATCTTTGACCATCTTAAAATCATAAACATATTCCCTACATCATCTCTTGGTGACTTTTTCTTATAAAAATTATTTTTTTTAATAAAAATGATTCTTTCCATATTAGATCTATAGTTCACCTTAATTGATTTTTTGTGTATAGTGTGAGGTAAGGGTAATTTTCATTAATTTCATATAGTCTTCCAATTGATGAATGATAAGATGAACCTTTATTCTCTGCTATGCACTACCACCTTTGCCAAAAATTAAACAGGTAAAAATGTGGGTGTTTCTATACTTCATATTCTATTCCATTGGTCCAAATATCCTGTGCAAATGCCATATTATGCTAATTACTCTAATTTATACAATATCTAGTAGTATAAGTTTTACAACTTTATTCACTGAGATTATTTAAGCTATTCTTGGCCTTTGCATTTCCATATAAATGTTACACTGAATTTGTCAATTTTCATAAAAATCCTGCCAGAATTTTAATTGGGATTGTACTAAAGTTACAGATTATCTTGGGGAGAACTGGCTTCTTTATAACACTTACTCTTCTAAGGCATGAACATTTTGTTGGTTTCTTTAATTTCTCTCAATAGTGTTTTATAGCCTTCTATGACAGGAGCCATGCAAAATGTTTTATTAGATTTATCCCCATAGGTTTATACTTTTAAATTTCATTTAAAAGTATCATTGTTAAGTTTCTCAGGTCTCCCTATATTTATCAATTATTTTAATTTCTTTTCAATTTTCCATATCCATCCAATTACATATTTAGCATGTGATCCATCTTATTTCTGGATTAAAACATATTGATATTCATTAGTAACCGACAACACTTTTTTTTTCAGTGTCATCTTTCTCTAAATTTCTCTCAATGACATCTTTCCTCCTTAAGTTTATTTTTTATTTTATCTGTATCCTTTCTAGGTGGGCTTATTCTTTAGCAGTTTTTGTTCCTTTTCAGATGAGGAAGTTCTAAATTATTTCACTACAAGCAATTGGTTTGCTCCTTGAAACATGGACTGGTATAATTTGTTTTCAGGCATATTATTCCCTTCATAACCTCCAGCATTGCTTTATAACCTCCAGCAATCTTCAGTCAAAAATTTTTTCACAGTCTTTCCTATTCTTCACAAAACTCACTTTTTTAATCCTGTTCTATACTTTATCCACTCTCCTAATATTTAATTGATGAAAATGAGGCCATCTGAACTCAGTTCTTCCCTTAGCCACTTCTAAATATCTCTTCTTTCACCTGCCTTGTATCCTTAAGTTTATCTCAAAGGAGAGAAGTATGAAGAGTTGAGAAAAATTCTAGAGCAGATTCTCATAGGAAATTAGACATTGAATTAAGAATATTAAAAGAGGACTTTCTCTTAAAAGTTGAATCCATAAATTGTTTCTTATTTTCTTTCATGTTTTTAACTTTTTTCTCAGTTAAGATCATTATATCTAATCTTTCCATAAAAAAGTCTCATGGTGTACTTATTGAAGTCACTATCATAGACATTACTTTTCATGGCTAAAACTGCTTGGGAAGAGTGGCTTATTCATTAATCCTGTATCCTCACTGCCCATTCTGTAATTATATTGTTTTTATTTAGAAATATCATATAAAGCAAAGTAAAGAACAGATATTGAACAAACATAATTGAAGACCTCTGTGTATCAAGGTTGCATCATGCTCTAATATGAATAGTGCTATTTGGAGTTTTGCAATTTATAACCTGAATAACTACAATGGCCACCTTGTTATTATGGATGCTTTTCTTCTTCCCTCCCCAGAGATAATTTCTATTCTGAATTCATGTTTATCATTGACATGTCTTCTACAATTTTACTACCCATGCATGTGTCTATAAGCCATATAGTATTATTTATATATTTTAAATTTTTATAAAAATTTATTGAAGTATTCTAACTCTACAATTTTTCCTCTCATTTGCAATATTTATTCCTATTAATATGTGGTCTGAGAAAAACCTAATAGATGAATATTAGAGGAGAAAGGAGAAATGGAGATATTAGATATTTGGGGAGAATAAGTGTTTGAAATAGCCATTGTACAAGATGAAGAGTGAATTTGCCAGAGGAATAGTCAGTTTAATTGGTAAGGTTGACGATAGGAGGATGATGATCATGAATCTACAGTGTAATCAATACGTTTGGCACATTGTGTTCATTCTCTCTGCTACTTAGAAGCAAGCTGAAAGTAGATTAAGTGTTTTTCTTGGAGGATAGAGGGTTGCCTGACCTGGTGCCAAGGGGCAAAGAGTTTAGGATATTGGCAGAATTATTGAAATGCTGGACCATTGAATCTAAGCAGGTTAAGTAGCAGAAAGTAGCTGATGGAATGGAATAAGAAAGTGGAGAAAATAATGAACTACAAATCTGTGAGATAAAAGAATGGTAGAGGTAAGAAATGTAAGAATGGGAGACTGTAGTCAGAGTGGATGATGTGATTGAGTTACTGATTATAGAAGTATAGAAGTTATGGATCATGGCAAGGTCCATGATATCACAAAGAGGAGAAGTTACGGATATTGGCAAGGTCCAGGACATGGCAAAGGGAATGGGTAATTGGGGCGGAATGTTATAGGATGTCTTAGTGATGAAAAAGGATTGAGGGAGGTCATCACGTTGATTGTTCATCCATGTTTATGTTGAATTATCTAGTATGATGGCAAAGACTTTGCATGGAAAGGAATACTATGAACCAGATAATATGATTATTTTTATGGAGGAAATTACTCAAGACATGGGAGGTAATTATGGTTGTATGTCTTGAACCTCATGAGGATAGAGTTTTTCCTAGAGACCTCTGGAAGCATTAATAAAGAGCAAGATGCCCTCCATAATTGTCAGTTCTAGGCACATAAAAGTGTAAAATTAGAAATGACTTGGCAAATAGGAGTGGGAAAAATGAATAAATTCTCACTGAACTATAATTTGTTATTACTGGAGAAATAATTTGAAATATTAGATATTTAGTTTTGAAAAAAAGTCTGGAATGACTGCTAAGTATTTAGTTTTGTTAGTATTGTTAGATTTTCTAAGTATAATTACTGTAGTAAGAGGTATAGATTCATACAACAGTTTGAATATTTTTCTCTCTATATAAACATGGTTAAAATTCTTTACATTTCCAGTGTTCCTTCTACCCCTGAGAGAACTATCTTCTTTGATTAAATATCAGAAAAACATTGGTTTCTCCAGATGAACATATGTATCTTATTCTTTTATCAGAGACTGAGATTCTAGTAGGCTACCCTTTACTACATAAGCTATTTGGGAAATTAAGTTTCCAATTATTTTATCTTATAGCTCTGAGTGTAATTTTTAGTAACTATATTTATTGTATGGTTTTAGTAGAAAAAGCACAGGTCTTGGAGCCATAGAAATCTGCATTAAAATGCCAATTCTGATATTTACTAGTTCTTGCTGTACGGCAATTGTGTTTCCTTCTTTGCAAAATGGAATTTTAAAAAATGTTTATTTTTCAGGGTTACTCTAAGGTTTAAATAAGACAATAAATTTAATAGTCCTTAGTTCTGTAACTAAAAGTGAGTAGAAATTCAAAACAGATAAACAACATCATTTATCATTATCTACTCTAGAGCACGTTTGATACTTTTATTTTTTGAAGTATTAAAGTTACATTGTGGAAGGAAAGATGGTACATTGAGACAGACAGTATTACCCTATGTGTATGTATGATCACATGGATGGTGTGAATCTACATCATGCACAACCATAGAAATGAAAAGTTGCACCCCATTTGTGTACAATGAATCAAAATGCAGTCTGTAAAAATAATTAAGAAAATAAATTAAGAATGACTGGATAAAAAGAAATTTTCATGAGAAGAAAAAAATTTTAGATTAGATCTTTGTAGACAAGCACTGAAGACTTTTATGACAGTCTTTGCATTTAATTTTCTATCTGGTTATGTAGTTTGTGCCCACCCACTTCACAGAAATGTCTGGGTGCCTGTGAATTGTCAGGCACTGTTAGGGGACACAGTGATGAATTCCAGAAAAAATCCCTTTTCCCTAAAAGCTTATGGTCTAATTGAAGAAGACTTTGAATATTAAATTTTAAATCAACTCTCTCTTTAAATATTAATACTTATGTATACCTTTGGAAAAAGAAAATAGTTGCTTTTCTGCTCTCTCTCTCTCTCTCTCTCTCTCTCTCTCTCTCCCTCCCTGCCCCCCTTGCCCAGTTTGATTTCTCAATGGTCAACAAGTTAATACTGGCAGGAAAATTTATGGGCTCTTAGTTCATTCCCTCAGAGGAGGAGAGGAGCTCATGAGGAGTCAAGCAGCTGCTAAGGGCAAAGGCATTCTACAGAGAAGTAATTTTTTAAAAAAACTTAAGACAATGGTATCATTTTTTCCCTATATGAAAGCCAATATTTATAGCAGATAAATGCAGAGCTGTCACACTTTTGAAAAGGAATGGGAGGATTAGGTACATCTATCATTAGCTTACAGCAATTCAATTTAATAATTTTAAAGAAAAATAAAGGAGTGTTTACTATTATGTTTATTCGCCTACTTACAATAATTTAAACAATTATTTTCACTGTGCTTACCTTGACAGAAAATATGACTCCAATATTAATGACAATAATATGGGACAAGAATCAGATCCTATGGCTTATCTTCCCTCTTTTAAATTAACAAGAGAAATCATGAAAAAAATGAAACACTGGCAAAACTTTCTAAGTTTACTTGAGCATAGGTTGGGTCACTCTTTTAAAAGCTTCAGCTACTAGATCAAGTTACAATATAAAGGAAGGGAAGTTATTTCTATGAGGCTAATTTATAATTGAATATTAGCATTTAATTATAATGAAGTGTACATTGCTGTGTATATTGCCATACCTTGGTAAGGAAAATTTCACATGAATTTGAAAAGTTGTACATTTTACCTATAAAGATATAAATTTATTCTTACCAGTGGTCCTCTCATTTTGGCTCAGGATGTTATTCCCTCTTTTCCATGAGGGAACTGATTCTTCTTCAGTAGTTCTAAGAGTCACAGACTGAGAGCTTTCTTCACAAACAGGACTTCTTTGGGTACAATATAATGTCCCATCTTGCTGGGCAATCATTTGAGTATCATTTGAATGATTTGGTTTTGCTAAAGTTTGGCACTCTGAAGAATAATAAGATGGTAAAGATGGTATCACAGTGACCAGGTCAGAACAAGGATCTGAGAGTAGAGCACTACCTTCTTGATTCCACTGATTCAAATTGTGTTCTGTTGGAAGCACATATTTTGAATTAAAACAGTTATATGTAATAATGTTTTGAGAATTTTCAGTTATGGCTGATTGACACTGAGAAACTTGCATATTTTTACCACTTCCAATATTTGATGTAGGTTTAGGAGGAGGACGAGGTATAATTAGTTTACCCTGAGTTTGTATAAATGTGTTGGCTTTATTTGTGGACCATGGTTGAATGACAGTGCCTTTTCTGTTGGTATATATCAAGCTGGATTGGACTTTTGCAGATCCTGTTCTTCTGATTACTTTTGCTCCACTTCTGTGTGGATTACCTTTCTGTGTTTTAGAATTACCATTACGCATAACGATTTTATTTTCCTCTTTTTTGGAGGCTGGCCAGGCTTGTTTAGTAAAGTTATAACCTGAAGGTATGAAACAGTTCAAAGGTGCTTGGTCTGTTCCAGGACCTCCTAAAGCAGTGACATTTTCAGAGATAGAATCATCCTTGGATTTCTTTCTACTGGAATTTACAGAACAAGCAGGAACACTAATTATGCCATTGCCAGCACCACTTTTAATGTAGAATGGTTGAGACCTCTGTTGAGTCATTCTTGTTCTATTCTTTAGTGAATGACTGTCTTCAGTGTTGTTTTCTATGTCGCTGGTTTCATCAAACCATCTCAATTTTTTGGTAATCTTTGGGATTTCTGCACTTTTTTCTTTTGTTAATTCAATACTATCTCTGATAGCTGCTGCTTTTTGATTTCTGAACTTAAAGCCTTGATTTATAATTAGTGCCTTAAAATAATCATGTTCATATTTAGATTCTTTCTTTAAAATACTTTTAAGAAACCTCACACCATTTCGCTCATGAATGTTGTATTTCATTTTCTTGTGCTCATCAAGTAAATCATAATTAGAAACTACATTAGACAATGATGTTGATGTTTCATACAGTTTTTGTTTTTTATCTTTCGAATCAGAATTTTGAGGTAAACAGGTGGCTTCAATATTGTCTGAAAATAAAGGCAATTCTTCTTTATTACAATTGAAATATTTTATCTTTTCATCTTTAACATCTTTCAATTCTTCTAACTTATCAGAACACTGCACTGGTTCAATTTCTTTTATGTGTATATTGTTCTTTGCTAAAGGCCTAGCTGATTGTATATTAGATTGCAAGACTAAAGTTGTTGCCGTTGGTACAAATGAAGCAGGAACTGAAGTAGCTCTATTTTCTTGAGTTAATTTAGAGTAGGTCTCTTGGTTGGAAAATGTATCCACTTCCTGGTTTAGAAAATGTGGAGCTGTCCAGGCTTTGCTGAATTTAAATGTTGGACTCTCAGTAACTAATGGCCTCTCCTTTTTAAGTACTCCCAAAGTGGAGTCACTTGTACTCATAGCGCAGGCTTCTGAGGGGTTTTCACTTTTTTTATCTAGTACAACTATGGGTGAACTATACAAAAAGGCTACTGAGTTATTATTAGCAGTACTTGTGACTTTTTGCACAGTTCTACTCAAAGTGGATGGATTTTGTTCCTTATTATTAAAACATTCCCACGAAGGAAGAACATTAGATTTACTTAAAATATCTGAGAAACATGTGACAGATTGAGTCTTTTGAGCATCTAAATTCGTAAGCCAATTATTGATATGCTGAGTTTTAGAGAACAATAGTTTATCTTCATCAAAGCAGTTTAGATTAGTTGATTGCAGATTTGCTGATTTTAGGGAAACAGAATTCTGCTGGATTGATGCAGAAGACTCCTTATTAAGTGTTAAGTATATTTCTTCATGCTCTCCAGCCTCAAGACTGTCTATACTTGAGAGGGTTTCAGAATTGGTTATATGATTAACTTCATCACAAAATTTCTGGAAAAAAAAACCACATCATTTTATGTCTTAGAAATTTTTAAATGGCAAAAGTAATGACTCGCCCAATCAATAAATGGGGTAAAGCACCTGAACAGACACTTCACAGAAGAAGAAATACAATCGATCAACAAACATATAAAAAATATTCATCATCTCTTGCAATTAAAGAAATGCAAATCAAAACTACTCTAAGATTGCATCTCTCTCTAGTCAGAATGGCAATTATCAAGAATACAAGCAATAATAAGTGTTGGCGAGGATGCAGGGAAAAAGGTACCATCATATATTGTTGGTGGGACTGCAGATTGGTGCAACCACTTTGGAAATCAGTATGGAAATTCCTAAGAAAACTTGGAATGGAACCACCATTTGACCCAGCTATCCCACTCCTTGGTTGTTACCCAAAGAACTTAAAATCAGCATACTACAGTGATGCAGCCACATCAATGTTTATAGCAGCTCAATTCACAATAGCTAAACTGTTGAACCAAGCTAGATGCCCTTGTCCTTCAACAGATGAAAGGATAAAGAAAATGTGGTACATATACACAAGGGAATATTACTCAGCCATCAAGAAGAATGAAATTATGGCATTTGCAGATAAATGGATGGAACTAGAGAATATCATTCTAAGTGAAATAATCCAATCCCCAAACCAAAGGCCAAAAGTTTTCTCTTAATAGCAAATGCTGATCCATAGTGGGGGGTGGGTAGGGAAGAATGAAAGAACTTTGGATTATGCAGAGGGGACTGAGGGGAGGGGTGGGATGGTTGGGGCGGTGGGGATGGGAAGGATGGTAGAATGAGCAGACATTATTACCCTACGTACATGTATGAAAAAAGTAGTAATGACTCATACCATTGTTACTGAGTTTGGTTTTCACTGGCATGTAAAATAGAGTGGTATATCTATAAACAGTATAAGGGTATAAAGTAATCTATATTCTTGAATAGTCTTCAATGTAAAACAATAAGGAGGGAACAAAGATTTATGATAAAAATTGCTTGCTTTAATTTCAACTTCTAAAGTAACTACCTAATTATTCTAGCCACAATTATAGTTTTTGAAGGTCTCATATGGGAAGTGAAATCCTAAAAAGCAATCATTTACAAATTTCATTTTTTTCTGAAATACTTACTAGACTTGAATAAGGCTCCTAACAGCTCTGTGACCCTAATATGAACTTCCTGCTGGTAGGGGATACATGCTTCTTATAAAAGTTAGTCTTGTGGTCTATAGTAAATTTTCAACTCTGGCTTCATCTTAGAAGTCACATAAAGAACTTGGTAAACATTTCTATGCCTGGGTCCTATTGATTTAACACTTGTATGGGTCCATCCATTGGTATTATTATTATTTTAAAATTTCTTAAGTAATTATAATATGGGTTTAGGGTCATGAACTATTGACTTTATAAAATGATTCCTTTTTGGAGATGTAGCATAATAATAATTTTCATAAGTTCCAGACATTCTTATAACTATTTCACTAAAATTTCCGTGGAACTTATCAATCTTCACTTAAAATTTATGATTACTTAAGAATATGGTAAATGTTTAAGAGTATTTCTGATTTTTCACATATATTGAGAATGCATTAATCTGTATTGGTATATAGAAATAGATTTTAAGAAGATATTAAATTGTAAATCTAGTAAAAAAAAAACTGAAATGAGCTAAAAAGAAAGTAGTGCCCCTTAGCAATTACAAATATTAGAAAATTTATACATCCTCCACTGGAGAAAAGTAATTTTTTCTAACCCAGAAAGTAAACCAAGAAATCAAGGAAATAAATTTCAGGATACAATATTTTAGTTTATATAGTTAAATCTTTTTGACATATTAGTGTGAAATATGTTTTAAATTTTATTCATGGAAGTTTTATATTACTAGTGTTTACCCCTTGTATATCACAGGTTTTGGCCCACTTTGTGTAGTGATAGTCACTAAATCAAATCAGGAGAATATAAAAAAGCACAGCTACTTCAATGTCTGTTTTTAGAATTAAATTATTTTAATTGATAATGGTAAGGAAACCAAACCTGGGTGGCTTACTGTGAGACTGAACTCAGTGAGACACACAAGTCTGGGTTAGAAGACAGAAGGTAAATGGAATAGTAGATGGAATTGTGCTATCTAGGCCTCTAAGATTTCTGTTGCATAAGTCTGGGATGGTCTTATCTCCAAAAGCAGCTCTAAAGGTGTCTGGCAAATTTCTTTTCTTTTCTTTTCTTTTTCTTTCTTTTCTTTTTTTTTTTTGATATCAGGGATTGAATCCAGGGGCACTATACCACTGTGCCACATGCCCAGCCTCTTTTAATATTTTATTTAGAGACAGGGTCTTGCTGAGTTGCTTAGGGCCTCCCTTAGTTGCTGAAACTGGCTTTGAATTTGTGATCCTCCTATCTTAGTCTATGGAGCCACTGGAATTACAGGCATGTACCATTGTGTGGAGGTGTCTGGAAAATTTCTGATTTCATAAACTATATTTTTTTCCCCTACCACTGAACAAAAACATTTTTATCAACCTTGTTCAAGTTTTGTTTATAAGCTATGCTAGTCCATCTTGTCCTTGTTCTCCTGCATGTAAACTTTCCTCTGGGTTAATCTGATTTTGATGTGCCCTTGTGTGTTGTATACATGTGTGTGAGAGTGTGTATGTGTTTGGGTATACTTCTTGAAGTTAATGTTGAGTCTCTTGAATCTGTGGATTTGTAATTTCATCAAATTTGAAATCCTTCATTGTGGAATTTTAATTAAATGTGTTTACTGTTGGATGTTGTTTTACAAGTCACTAATGCTATTAGTTTTTTTCAAATCTCTCAGTGCTTCAGTTTGGACAATTTCTATTTATAGCTATGCCTTCCAAGTCTGAGGATCCTTTTTTTTCTGCAATGACTGAATTGTTAAGTCTATCCAGTGAAATTTTCAATACAAATATATTTGGTTGTTTAAAAATATCTTTCTTTATTATATATATTTGTACTTTAATTCTTTGAATATATTTATAAAATAGTTTTGGTTATTAAGTCCATCATATATGCCATTTCTATGCCTGATTATATTCACTAATTTTCTTCTGGATATGTGTCATATAACCTGATTCTTCACATCTAGTAAATTGATTGAAATGACATTATGAGCATTATGCTGTTGTGTGTATAGATTTTAAAGCTTTCTTTAAGAGTGCTAAGGTTTTTTTTGAAAGGAAGCTGGGTTACTTATTGGGTTTTTTGAGGTTTATTTAGGCTCTCTAGGTAGAAAACCCATATCACCATAAAGATTAGCAATTCTTTCATTTTTTAAAAAATCTTATCCTGAACTGCCTGTTATCCAATATCTGAAAGCAGTTGTTTCATATCTTTTATTCATAATTATGGTTGTTTAAACAGGAAGGCATGTTATCATTGCCAGCAGAAATCTCCTGTTTTGCTTTCTTAGTCTTGCCACTATTGATTAATTGTTGGATAAATCAGGCCAATTTAATCTTGATATTGATCTATGAAGATTCTAATAAATGTGTGTAATTATTCATGAAAAATAAAGTACGTGGGGTTGGGAATGTAGCTCAGAGGTAGAGCACATGTTCTGTATGCATGAGGCCTTGGGTTCAATCTCCAGTGCCACAAAATCAATAAAAAAATAAAGTGCACACTTTGGAAAAATCATATGGAATCTACATTCATTTATAAAAAAATGTAACCAGGAGATCCAAGATGGCAGACTAGAGGGAGGCTGCATTCCTTGTGGCTCTGTAACTCAGGATTCAAACAGAGGAAAATCTGTTTTTCCAGGAGGCAGTCTTTACTCCTCATTGATCCCCTGTTTACCACATTTGTCTACCTCCATCACCTGCAGTCTACCAGCATAGCGACTACATTTGAGTGCTGATTGCTCACTGACTGCTGCCTATCATCCGTCCCTTGCCTGTCTGCCTGCCTCTGGCCTCCCCATTGCCTGCCTTTCACCTACCCATCACCCACCAACCAAGGTTCATCTGCCGATCGTCCACCAGTAGCCTGCAGAGCCTGCAGACCGTCAGTGGATCGCCAGCTGCCTGCTGTTTCCTATTAATACTGATAACAGCAAATTTCTCAGCCCAGACCCTAAAAGCTAGAAGGGCCTGGAACAATATATTTCAAGCTCTGAAAGAACATGACTGCCAACCAAGAATCCTATATCCAGCAAAGCTAACTTTCAGATTTGAAGACGAAATAAAATCCTTCCATGACAAACAATAGTTAAAGGAATTTACACATAGAAAGCCTGTGCTACAGAACATTCTCAGCAAGATAGTCCATGAGGAAGAAACAAGCAACAACAATGTAAGTCATCAAAGGGAGGAACTATCCTAAAAGAGAAGCCAATTAAAGGAGAAACCAAGTCAAGTTAAAAACCAAATCTAAGCCAAAAAGACTGGGAATACAATACCCTGAATGACATAGACTGGTAGATTGGATTAAAAAGAAAGACCCAGCCGGGCGCGGTGGTGCACGCCTGTAATCCCAGCACTTGGGAGGCTGAGGCAGGAGGATCACGAGTTCAAAGCCAGCCTCAGCAACTTAGCGAGGCCCTAAGCAACTCAGTGAGACCCTGTCTCTAGATAAAATCAAAATACGACTGGAGATGTGGCTTCAGTGGTTGAGTGCCCCTGGGTTCAATCCCCAGTACCAAAAAAAAAAAAAAAAAGACCCAACAATATTTTGCCTTCAAGAGCCTCATCTCATAGAAAAGGACATCCATAGACTAAAGGCGAAAGGATGGGAAAAAACCTACCATGCACATGGACTCAGTAAAAAAGTTGGGGTTTCAATCCTTATATCAGATAGAGTGGATTCAAGCTGAAGTTAGTCAGAAGGGATAAAGAAGGACATTTCATACTGCTTAAGGGAACCATAAATCAAGAAGACATAACGATCATAAATATTTACGCCCCAAACAATGGCCCATCCATGTACATCAAACAAATCCTCAATTACAGGAATCAAATAGACCACAACACAATAATTCTGGGTGACTTTAACACAACACTGTTACCACTGGATAGATCTACCAAACAAAAAATAAACAAAGAAACCACAGAATTCAATAACACAACCAATAACTTAGACTTAACAGACATATATAGAATATTCCATCCATCAATGAGTGAATACACTTTCTTCTCAGCAGCACATGATTCTGTCTCTAAAATAGACCATAGTTATGCCACAAAGCAGCCCTTAGTAAATGCAAAAAAGTAGAGATACTACCTTGCATTCTATCGGATCATAATGGAATGAAATTAGAAATCAACAACAAAATAAAAAACAGAAACTACTCCAACACCTGGAGACTAAATAATATGCTATTGAATGAAGCATGGATAATGGAAAATATCAGGGAGGAGATAAAAAAATTCTTAGAGGTAAATGAGAATGATGATACAACATGTCAAAATCTCTGGGACACTATGGAAGCAGTACTAAGAGGAAAATTCATTGCATTGAGCACATTCTAGAAAAGAATAAGTCAACAACTCAATGACCTAAACTTACATCTCAAAGCCCTAGAAAAAGAAGAACAGAATGACACCAAAAGTAGTAGAAGACAGGAAATAATTAAAATCAGAGCTGAAATCAATGCAATTGAAACAAAAGAAACAATTCAAAAAATTGACAAAACAAAAAGTTGGTTCTTTGAAAAAGTAAACAAAATAGATAAACCCTTAGCCACACTAACAAAGAGAAGGAGAGAGAAAACTCAGGTTACTAAAATCTGTGATGAAAAAGGAAATATCACAACAGACACCAGTGAAATACAAAACATAATTAGAAGCTACTTTGAAAATCTATACTCCAATAAAATACAAAATCTTGAAGACATCGACAAATTTCTAGAGACATATGATCCTCCCAAACTGAACCAGGAGGACATACACAATTTAAACAGATCAATTTCAAGTAATGAAATAGAAGAAACCATTAAAAGTTAACCAACCAAGAAAAGCCCGGGACTAGATGGATTCTCAGCTGAGTTCTATAAGACCTTCAAAGAAGAACTTATACCAATACTCCTGCAAGTATTTCATGGAATAGAAAAGGAGGGAACCCTTCCAAATTCATTCTACAAAGCTAGTATCACTCTGATAAAACCAGACAAAGACACATCTAGAAAAGAAAACTTTAGGCCAATATCTCTGATGAATATAGATGTAAAAATCCTGATCAAAATTCTGACAAATCGCTTACAAAAACATATTAAGAAGATAGTGTACCATGATCAAGTGGGGTTTATCCCAGGGATGCAAGGTTGGTTCAACATCCTGAAATCAATAAATGTAATTCATCACATCAATAGACTTAAGGTTAAGAATCATATGATTATTTTGATAGATGCTGAGAGAGCCTTTGACAAAATACAACAGCCCTTCATGCTCAAAACACTAGAAAAAATGGGGATGGTAGGAACATACCTCAACATTGCAAAGGCTATTTATGCTAAGCCCACTGCCAACATCATTCTTAATGGAGAAAAACTGAAAGCATTCCCTTTAAAAACTGGAACAAGACAGGGATGCCCACTGTCACCACTTCTATTCAACATTGTGCTGGAAATGCTAGCCAGAGCAATTAGACAGACCACAGAAATTAAAGGTATATGAATAGGAAAAGAGGAACTCAAGCTGTCACTATTTGCTGATGATATGATCCTATATTTAGAGGATCCAAAAAACTCCACCAGGAAACTTTTAGGCCTAATTAATGAATTCAGCAAAATAGCAGGATATAAAATAAACACACATAAATCAAATGCATTTATCTACATAAGTGATGAATCATCTGAAAGTGAAATGAGGAAAACAACTCTGTTCACAATAGCCTCAAACAAAATAAAATACTTGGGAATCAATCTAACAAAAGAGGTGAAAAACCTCTACAATGAAAACTACAGAACATTAAAGAAAGAAATTGAGGAAGACCTTAGAAGATGGAAAGATCTTTCATGTTCTTGGATAGGCAGAATTAATATAATCAAAATGGCTATACTTCCAAAGGTGCTATACAAATTTAATGCAATTCCAATGACATTCCTCATAGAAATAGAAAAAGCAATCATGAAATTCATTTGGAAGAACAAAAGACCCAGAATAGCCAAAACAATCCTGGGCAGGAAGAAGGAAGCAGGAGGTATCACAATACCAGACCTTAAACTCTACTATAGAGCAATAGTTACAAAAACAGCATGGTATTGGCACCAAAATAGACAGGTAGACCAATGGTTCAGAATAGAAGACACAAAGACAAACCCACACAAGTACAGTTATCTCCTACTAGACAGAGGTGCCAAAAACATGCAATGGAGAAAAGATAGCCTCTTCAAATAATGGTGCTGGCAAAACTGGAAATCCATATGCAATAAAATGAAATTAAATCCCTATCTGTCACCCTGTACAAAACTCAACTCAAAATGGATCAAGGATCTAGGAATTAGACTTGAGACTCTTCGCCAAATAGAAGAAATAGTGGGCCCAAATTTTCTTCATGTTGGCTTAGGACCAGGCTGACTCAACATGACCCTGAGAGTGCAAGAAATAAAAGGAAGAATGAATAAATGGATGGATTCAAACTAAAAAGGTTTTTCTCAGCAAAAGAAACAAACAATAATGTGAAAAGAGAGCCTGCAGAGTGGGAAAAAATCTTTTCCACACACACTTCAGACAGAGTACTGATCTCCAATATTTATAAAGTACTTAAAAAAATTTACACCAAAAATACAAAGAACTCAATCAATAAATGGGCTAAGGAACTGGGCAGACACTTCACAGAAGATGATATACAGGTGATCAACAACTATATGAAAAAGTTCTCAACATCTCTAGTAATTAGAGAAATGCAAATTAAAACCACCCTAAGATTTCATCTAACTCCATTTAGAATGGCTATTATCAGTAATACAAGCAATAATAAGTTTGGCATGGATGTGAGGAAAAAGGCACACTCATACATTGCTGGCAGAGTTGCAAATTGGTGCAACCACTCTGGAAAGCAGTGTGGAGATTCTTCAAAAAGCTTGGAATGGACCCACCATTTGACCCAGCTATCCCACTCCTTGGTTTATACCCAAGGGACTTAAAATCACCAAAGTATAGGGATGCAGCCACATCTATGTTCATAGCTTCTCAATTCATAATTGCTAGATTGTGAAACCAACCTAGATGCCCTTCAATTGAAGAATGGATAAAGAAACTGTGGTATATATGCACAATGGAATATTACTCAGCCATAAAGAAGAACAAAACTTTGGCATTTGCTGGTAAATGGGTGGAGTTGGAGAAAGTCATGCTAAGTAAAATAAGCCAAGCCCCAAAAACCAAAGGCCAAGTGTTTTCTCTGATCAGTGGATGCTGATACATATTGGGGGTGGGGTATTGGGGGGGATAAGAAAAGAATCGAGGAAGGATGCTATAAAGGAAAATGGAATGGGAGGGGATGGGGGAAGGAAAGACAGTAGACTGAGACAGACAGAATTACCCTATGTATATGTAAGATTATATGAATCGTGTGAATCTACATTGTGAAAAAAAAAGATATATTCCCTGCTGTATAATTATATCAAAATGGGTTCTACTGTCATGTATAATTAAAAAGAACCAATAAAAAATGTAACCAAGTAAATTCCTTACTAGGGTTAGATTAGAAACATCATTTCTAGATACTTCTGCCATATTTCACATAATCTCATATAATAATGATACTTATATTACATTGTACTTTCAAATAGCTTTTTTTTTTTTTTTTGGTACTAGGAATGGAAATCAGCATACTCTACCACTCAGCTACATCCCAGCCCTTTTTATTTTTATTTTTTTGAGATAGGGTTTTGTTAAGTTGCCCAGGCTGGCCTTGAACTTGAGATCCTTCTGCCTCAGCCTCCAAGTCGCTATGATTATTAGCACATGCCACCATGCCTGACCCATAAAGCATGTCTTTTGAAATAGGAGATAGAAAAAAAAAAAAAAAAGACTAGCAGTGGCAGAGGGAAAAATGAGTTAAGAGGTAAGGAAACATTAAAAAGTTTTTTTCCAGCATCTGTGATACATTCTTGCTGATTCATCCATACTTTCTTTTATGGACTACTCTTAGCTAATGGCATACATTTCTTTAGTGGAGAACACTGAAAAGTGGAGCAGAGTTATTACCAGAAATTAAAATATTAATAGCATCATAGTTTCATACTTGCAAACTGCTTAAATGCTGATCTTCTAGGAGTTTCTGAGTTTCCTCCAGTTTAAGCTGGAACACATTTTTGTTAGCAGCAAGGTTTGCCATGCTGTTTTCCTTCATTTCTTTATCACAACTGATTTTGGATAAGAGATTTTTCTGATGCTTATGATCATTTTTTGACAACGTTGACGGCAAGGCAGAATCTATAGCTCTGTGAACCAGACATAAAAACATTTAGTACATTTCAATAAAATCAACTTATTTCTATAAGTATGTAAAACATCCATTTGTATAATATGTGTGCATGTGTCCAGATAATCACATATAAGGATATTGGAGAGTATATACATATATTAGAATGGGAATTTAAAGTTGTCAATAGTAGAATAAAAATGATTGTGAGACTATAGAGCCAATTAAAGAATTCTTTCATGTAGGAATGCCCAATTATTCATGACTTTATTATATTTTACTCTTTTATCATTTTGATAGGGGTAGAAGTAATTCCTGTAAATGTATAGTGTTAGTCCTCAGTTCTATAAGAGCATTCCTATACAGATAACAATATTTTGCATTACCCTTTGTTCTGAGTTGATATCATGGCTAATAGGTATTTCTATAACCCCAAGAGAGTTGGTTGAAGATTTAAGCAGATGGAAACTGGGAAAACTGCTTGTAACAGTAGGCAGGAATTTCCTTCCTACTTAATTACATTTGGGAATTTGGCTCCCAATGAAGAGTGTACACATTTGTTTTCAGTTTGTTTCGGGAATATAATCATGAATATAAGCATGGTTTTCATGCTACAGAAGGAGTATCTTTAACTTAGAGCCCACTTTTAGTGTGCCAAAGTGCCACTGCAAAATTATCAATGCATGACATCTGCTATCAGAATTTTGTATCATCTGGAAATGGATAGAATATTACTTTTCAGCATGCATGCAAAGTGAAAAGCAAAGCACTAAGGAAAATTTTGGGGGAAGGATAGGTGGGGATGAGGATATCATATAGATGACTGTCTGCTGAACTAGGGCTGGTAGTATGAATCCCAAGGTCATTTATTCCAATTCAATTCAATTATTCTGTTTTTTTTTTTTTTTTTTTTTTTTTTTTTTTGCGGTGCTGGGGATTGAACCCAGGGCCTTGTGCTTGCCAGGCTCAATTATTCTTAATTAGATGAGTATGAAAATGTTTTGGAAAGTGCCATGGCCACATGTGGCATATACCTATCTCCAATACCCATATATATCCTTATTTGGACAGACTGGAATAGTCAAGATCAATGATTGTTTAATTCCTAACTATCCCTTTATTATCATAGAGAGATCAGAGAGAGCAAGAAAGTATTTAACACAAGTTCCTGAAATTTGAGGGTATGTTTCTGCCTCCTCCTTTTACACTTTCCTATGCTTATATACTCTCTTCCCTTTGGTCACCCTTCCCAAACAAAATAAAGCTAAATCTACAAAGTATCTAATAAACTCAATTTATTTACCTTTAAAGTTGTCGTCTCTCAACTTTTTCTTCTCTATTCCTTTCTTCTCTACTCCACTTTCTTCTCTTCTCTTCTCTACTTTCTTCCCCCAGGGAGGAGGATTGAAGGGATGGATAGGAATAAAAGGAGATGGGGAGGTAGAAATAGAGGAAGAGTGAAACATGGGGGGAAAGGAAGAAGAGATCATAAAGGAAGAAGGAACAGGAGAAACTGGAGAGGGAAAAGCTAAATAAGTTGGAGGCAAACATGGAGAAGGAGATGAATGCAAAGGAGAGGGCAAAAGAGGAATAGGTGAAGGAGGTAAGGATGGAGAAGTAGATGAGGAAAGTGAAGAAGAGGATAGAATAGATGAAGAGGAAGAAAACACTATTGAGGGTGAAGAAGAGGATGTGGAAGTAGAAGGAGATGAAGGCAAAGAAGGGGATGGAGAATGACAGGGAGGTGCATGGGAAAGAACTGAGGCAGGCAGATGGTCTAACAAGGCCTGGGGCTGATTTGACAATGTGGCTTGTGGAACAGATTGCTGAACTGACTGCAAAGGATCCAATCTAGCAGGATAATCAGGAAATGGAGTGATACAAGAAAGAGTGGGGACTTGTTGATGAGGGGGATGACTGGATAAATAGGAAGGCTTCAAAACTGGGAGAACTTCCAAAGGGGCTGGGGAAACAACCAGTCGAGTTGGAAGGGAACGACGAATAAGGGCAGGCACTAGAGTAGCGGGGGTAGAAGGCTGTGCTGGAAGGAAATGTTTAGGTTTGGAAGTTCTGTAAAATAACTTGTTTGGTGAGTCAGGATCTGAAATGACTAGAGAATTTCGGGATGGATGAGGTAGATGGTCAGGTGGACCAGATGGAATGGGGGTTGGTAAATGAGGGAAACTGCTAGAAAAGCTGGAAGTAACAGGAGCTGGAGGGCGAGGAAGATATTTGATTGGATAAGACAATGGGGCTGGTATAAAAGTCTTTGGGAGAGTAGAGGGGACAGATGGCAGGGTATGTGGCTGGGAGGTAGAAGAAACAGTTGGGTAACTGGGAAGAATTAGAGAATGGTGGGATAGTAATGGGGCCCGAGAAGGAGAAAGCTGATCAGATAAGTAGGGATCAGGTGTGGAGACAGCTGGACAGGCAGGAATGGATCTGCACAGGTGGAAAAGCATTTGGACAGGTAGGTAGAAAGAGCCTTATTAAGATTTTTTTTTAAATAGGGCTGCCTCTAGGCTTTTTGATTCATGTTATTTTTTTTGTCCTTTGGGTCCATGCATGATCTTCCATTGATCAACCAGGGTCTTCTCACATTGACTGAGAAATGTACATAGCTTATTCAGGTTCCCCTTCTCATTCTTTGTCCCTATTTTCAGAAGTCTGTTAGTCATACAGATACATGAATAAGGACTGAAAAAAGCACTGATGAAAAGGGCAAATAGAGGTCAAACAGATAACTGTTCAGTTCTGGCCAGACTTCTCAGGGTAGTATGTGGTTTAGAATCAGCTGTCTCACTACGAATATATGGATATTGGAGATAGATATCTAACAACAATATTATTTTATTAAAGAATAAGTGTTTAATATGGTAAAGAATATATCCTCTTTTTATCCTACACCTGCCAGAAGGGTCAATGAGCTTTGTGATAAGGATTTGGTTGTGATCAAAAGCTGATGACTTCTCAACCACCAACATTTTCCACATTAGAATAATCTTTTATGTGTACTATATATTTATGCTTCTTTGGAAATTGTTTTCTTGACTTTACTTTATTCTTTAACATATTTTAGGTTTATATTACACTGAAAATGTATTTTTAATGTCATAATAATTTATTAATATTTGTAGCTTAATTATATTTGCTATAAATACTTCCATTAACCTCACACCTGATCCTTAATATTCTGATATCTCATATTTGTATAGCATTTAGTTTAGAAAGCACTTTAATATATATTATTTAGTACTATAAGTTATATGTGGAAAGAAGTCCAACTTTTTAATGAGTAAACCATAGTGCCCTCTCTATAGATTATGTGCATTTGTTATTTTCCAGATATATAACATTTATGTGATATGTATATATATATGTATGTGTTTATGTATATATACACAGATGTAAGTATCATGAAGTCTAGTCATAATAATATATTACAATAACCTGAAAATTAAGCATTCTAATGTAAATTGAAGATCATTTTTCATAAAACAAAGATGTGTGATATTTACTGATCTTGGCACAAATTTGCTGTAATAATTTTGTGTTTGTTTCAGAGAAATCAGTTATTCTGACAGTTTGATTCTTCTAAGACTTCAAGCAACTTCACATTGTTGAATAAGAAAAATATTTATGCTTTCATTTATAGTACAAAGGAGGTGTTTTTAAAGTTGAAAACCATAAAATTGAAAACATCTAACACTAAACAATTAACACTAAGGACAACTGCTATACAGAAATAGAAACTTGAAAGTGAAGAATCCCTGTATAAAAAAATGCATAGTTCTTCTATCCTAAATGGTTTAGACATTTTTAAAGGAGTCTAAATTCCCTGAACCCTAGAATCCTCCTCTAATTTTCTGTCTTTTTTCAGATGCGATTTTCCTTAGAGAACTCTAATTGTTTTCACTGCTTCACCTTCCATTTGTTTCTTAACACATTGCTATCTGGTTCCATTTTTGCCATTGTAGTGTATTGCTTTGTTTGTGATTAACTAATTGACCTAATAATTGTAAAAATAGACACTTGATCATTAACTTTAATGACTTGAATTTCCTTGGTTTCCATATCATCCTGTTTTCCTACTTCTCAGGTTGTTCTTTCTTTTTTTTTTGGAACCAGGGATTGAACTCAGGGACACTTGGCCATTGAGCCACATCCCCAGCCCTATTTTGTATTTTATTTAGAGACAGGGTCTCACTGAGTTGCTTAGGGCCTCGCTAAGTTGCTGAGGCTGGCTTTGAACTCGTGATCCTCCTGACTCAGCCTCCCAAGTCGCTTGGATTACAGGCGTGCGCCACCATGCCCGGCTATCTCAGGTTGTTCTTTCTCAGAATTTTTCTTGAGCTCTCCTTGGCCTGTCCTTTATGTGCTAGAATTTTTGAGAGTTATGTGACCCTCTTCTTTTTTAAATCTATCAATACTCTCTTTGTAACCTTATTTGTACTATTTGTGTAATCTTATCTGTATCTGTGGATGAGTAAAGGACTAACAAAATCCACCTCCTTCTCTATAGACCAATTCAATAATGGGTTAGCTTTCTAAGTCTGTACCCTGGGATTTGGTCCGTCCATTGTGATTTCACTTTCTTACAGAGGAGCTGTAATCTGTGGAAGCCAGGGACATGGCAAGGACTATGTACTCTGTGGCTTGCCCTGAGGATTCTTCTCATTGAAGAATGTTGCCTTTTTTGGCATACAGTGTTTTCTGTTCTCTAATTAAAGTCAAACAAGGTTTACTGTATTTATGGGTGTTTGCTTGCTTAGCTGAACTCAAGACACCACTGGTAGATATTGAGCCATGTAACTTCATCCATTTATTGGTGACTGTTACATCTATTCTCATGGCCCAGATTTCTTACCATGGGAAATGATCTCATGTCTCAAGCTTACAATTTACCATCCTCTTTTCATATACTTCCTCTCCTAAACCTATTTATTTCTCCTTCATAGTCATTAAAGACATTTATTTCTAAAATGTGGTAAGAACTTGTAACATGAGATCTATCCTCTTATCTTAAGGACCTCATGGTCCTTATTTTGATCAATTATTTCACCATCCATTCACTGACTAAGTCCAATCCCTGGAGTCATCCTAGATTCTTCCCTATCACCTTCTAGCTATCTTCTAAATGGCTTTTAAGAATTCATCATTGACTTTGCCAGATATTCTCACCATTAGTCTTACCCCATTCTTTGCATTGTGGCAATATTTCTAAAATATATAAAATGCTGTATGCTTGTTTGAAATCTTTTGAAAATTGTTTCTAGAACACATTCCTTAACAAGGCTCTTCAACATTTAATTCATGACTTCCTTTCTAATCCATTTTCCCATAACTCTTGGCACTGTACTCACCAGCCAAAGAGAACTATGTGAAGACCCTTGATATAACATGTCCTTTTATACCTTTCTGCACAATAATTATTCCTTCTATCTTAAGTTTCCTCTCAGTATTTGTCTCTGATGAATATCCTCTTTAGCTATTAAACGTCAGGCAAAGTTAATACCCTCTGAGGAGTGTTCTCTGTTATTTATGGAATACTTTCAACAGGAATAGCATTAAATTAAGCACTATAGGGAAGATTTAACTACTATTCTCTGTAATATTACAATCTGGTTGGGGAAACAAAAGTAGACATACAAATTACACAACTTTCCAGGGAGTAGGAGAAGGGGAGGGAGGTGGGAAGTATTGGGGAGTGATATTGACCAAATTATATTGTTATATTGTGTGCATGTACAAATATGTAACAACCATTCCCATCATTATGTACAACTGTAATGTACCAATAAAAATATGGAAAGAAAAAAACCCCCAAAGTTATATAACTTTCAAATCTATATCTGTAGAATTGCCCTCTGACCTCATCTTTTTCCTTTTTTTAAAAAACACATTTCTCAGATATCTATCCTCTCAATTCAAAGGCTCAAATGAAAATTTTAGAAAAAACAACAAATTCTCTTAATAAGACTCAAAATTTCAGTCTCTCTCATGTGTGTGTATGTGTGTGTGTGTGTGTGTGTGTGTGTTTTATCCTATCATACAACAATCTCATAGTCTATGCTTTTCATGAAATATCTTTTTCTTGTGTCCTTCTTACTTCACCATTACCCTTCTAATATAAATTCTTTTAAACTCATGGATGCACACCTTTCTCCTATTATTCTCTCTAAACTCCAATTTTTATAATTCTATTTGATCGACATCCTTAAATTCTTATTTCTTTGTGTTACTTCTCTGCATTGTAAAAATGCACTATTTTTATTCTTCTCTTTCAATCTCTCCACTCAAATCCTTTTCTTCTTTCTCTCCCCCCGCTTCTTCTTCCTCCTCCTTTCTTTTTCTTCTTCTTCATATTATTATCAGTGCTGGAGCTCAAACCCAGGGACTTCTGCATAATAGGCAAGTGCTCTGATACTAAGTTACAACTCCAGCCTTATCTTTTTATTCTTTATCAGATATATCCTTTCTTCCCTGTATAAAATAGTGCTGTTTTAGATAGATCATTGGCAGCATGATCTATCTCTTAGATTATCCATTTTCCTCCTTGCTCTCCTTGCCTCCAAATTTATCTACTTTATTCTCCATCATTTACATAATTTATCTTTTTAAAATAATAAAGAAGATGATATCACTCCTTACTTAAAAACCTCCACTTAGCTGGGCATGGTGGTACATGCCTGTAATTCCAGGGACTGGAAGGTTGAGGCAGGAGGATCGCAAATTCAAGGTCAGCCTCAGCAACATAGTTTGGCCCTAAGAAACTTAGTAAGACTCTGTCTCAAAATAAAAAATAAAAAGGGTTGAGGATGTGGCTCAGTGGTAAAGTGCCCCTAGGTTCAATCCCCAGTCCTCAAACCAAAACCAAAACCAAAACCAAAACCAAACAAATAAAAAAACCTCCACTGGATCTCCATTAGTTATAGGACAGAGTTCCAAATCCTTAGCTAGACATAACTCCCAAATCTAATTTCAGTTTCCATTTCTAGATCATCTCCTGTCCTACTAGCAACATATCCTACAGTCCTGCTACTCTGAACAAGTTCTGTTTCCTTAGAGGGTTGTCTGTGACTTTTATAACACTCTGACCTATACATGCCTAAAACCCAATCCATGCGTCTTTATTAAACATTTTTACTCATTCTTTAAGATTGATTGTCAATTTTGTACATCTTTATCAATTCGTTAGTTTTTAATATATTGTGCCATTCTGGAGAGGAACCAGATGCTATAGTCTTTTCAGGATATCCAGGAAAAAATTTCAGTGAGAAAAATCCTTTTTACCATGAAGTTACTCTTTTTACATAAGTTTATATCACAATAATCAAAATAAATTTTTCTCATGAATATAAATAACCAATATCAATATATTAAAATAATTTTGACTATTCTTACTTCAGAAATACCGTTCAATATAGGCAGTATTTGTAGTGCCAAAGACCTCATGACACCAAATTAGAATTCTAACTTAACTCTTGGAGCAATTTACATTCTACTGTACCAAATTTTAATCTGTGAAAATAATAAACTCTAAAACAGAGGTGAGGAGTAACTGATGAAAAGGCTTAGTAATCCAGCAACTATAAAGCTGTATAATTATTACATACTAACAATTATACATAATAATAATGTTACTTACCTCCAGTTTATTGTTGGCTTGTGGGAAAGGGGAAGGTTTACTTCTGATTTTAAGTTGGATTCCTGAATTTGTTTGAGGGCTTCTTCTAATGGAGGAACTGGTTTTGGAAAAACTAAGGGATGATAAGGAAAGATCAAATAGTAAAAAATCACTCTAACCTCAGTGACTTTTTAATATGTAATTTAATTTGTCAATAAATGTTACTTGTTAACATATTTATGAGTATAAATATTATAAATTTTGACACCTAATTAGACAAAGAAAAACTGTTATCTTAAAATTTTCATCACTAACTATGAATATTTGTCTGGAAAAAGGAAACTCAGAAATGTCCAGATTTTAAATTCTGTCATCTAAACCTCTACATTTGCTGTCATAGTCCCATAAATTTCCAACAAGATTTATAAATACTCATATGAGTAAAGGGGAAAAGCAAATATTAACATTTCTTGAGTATTTGCTGTTACACCTTTTATTTTTAAGCACTTTATAAATATTAACTAATTTAACTCTCATTATGGCCTATGAATCAGATGATATTTTAATTTTTTATCTGAGGAAACCAAGATACAGAGAAGGCAAGTAGATTATTCAAGGTCATGTATTATTATGGACAATCATCCAGACTTAATCCACACATTGCTTTGTGCAAACTTTAATCCAATCCTGCCTCCTATATGTATCCACTACAAAGTCTTTCAATGTGCACTTTGGCATTCAACATGTTCTACCTTCCCCTACTTCTCTATGAATATTCTCTTCAAATTGTTGTTCAAGTTAAGGCATAGATGTCTTTTTTCCCCACAGCACTGGGACATAGATGTCTTTTAAGAACATTGTTTCTCCTTAGCCCTCTCAAGTGGAGAAATTATTTTTTCTTGTGTTGTAATAACTCAAGGTTTAGAAGTAGGGTAGGTAACTTTCTAGCTCTAACTCTCCATTGAAACTGTCAAATTTCTTTAAAACATCCATATGTAAAAATACTTTCATATGTGACTTTTCACATATGTGAAAATACTTTCCCACTATTCAACAATATCTATAATTTACCTTGAAAATGTTTACCTTTGAGATGTTTACCTTGAAAGGTTTAAGCAAAACCAGTATATTATTATATCAGGGTTAGTTCAAACTTGAACTCTAGTGACAGTCCATTTCCCTAATCAACTGGTGATGACATAATATGCTAGTGAAGAATGCAGTTATAGGTGGTCCGCTTATATTCTAATCCTAAAGGACCAATATTCTTTAAACTGCTACTATCAAGCTTTAGAGATTATCTTAGTTCATTTAGGATGTTATAAGACAAAATTTAGACTGGGTAACTTAGTAAACAATAGAAACTTATTTCTCACAGTTCTGGAGGCTATGAAGTACAAGATCAAGGAGCTAATGGTGTCTAGTGAGGGTTCATTTCCACATTGAGGGTGCCTTCTGGCTGTGTCCTCATGTTGTGGAAGGGATTAACTAGCTCCCTGTGGTCTCTTTTAGGAGGACACTAATTCTAGTCATGAGAGATTCATGATCTAATCATATCCAAAAGGTCCTACCTCATATACCAAAAATTCAGGGGTTAGAATTTCATCATAAGAACTTTGGAGGGGACACACACATTCACACCATACCAAATATTGAAAATTTTCCAAAGTTCAACATAGGTCGTTATTGGTGAAATTAATAGCCTATTGAACAGTCTGATATTAAAAATGGGATTTCTTTGTTGAAATTAGATGTTTTCAAGATAAGTGGATGTTCCTAAACATTTTAATCACTTTTACCCTTGCATGAGCAGAGCATGAAAATCTAGGGGTATCTCTATCCTTTACCCTTAGGGATGGCATCTGAGGCTTGCTTCTATTTTTTTCTTTTATTTTGCAATGAGTTTATTATGATATAACCCCATTGGAATTTGAATAACATCTGTATTAGTCTTTTAAAATCAGAATACTAATCTTTTTAAATAATCATCATTAAAAACATTATTTTAGCCAGGCACAATGGCACACACCTGTAATCCCAGCAAGTTGGGAAGCTGAGCAGGCAGATGGCAAATTCAAGGCCAGCTTATGCAACCTAACTGAGACCCTGTCTCAAAATAAAATTATAAAAAAGGTTGGGGGTAGAGTGGTAGAGTCTCAGCGGGAGAGTATCCTGGGTTTAATCCCTAGTACTGCAAACAAAGCAAAAATCTGGGGCTTGATTCTTCATCAGTCTTCTGAGTAGCCACATACAGGAAATTTTCTGATTGTCCAGTGCCAGAAGTCACAGAAATCTGTCCCTGGAATGCATGCTTCAGTGGTCCTTTCATGCAAGGTAGTCAGAGAACCTAAAAAGGACAAAGATCTGGGACATTTTTGAGCCTACTAAACAAGATGCATGAATTGTTTTGCTAACAAATGTGTAATTGTGCTAGATTATAGTGTGAGGCTTGCCTTGATTAAAACTCCCTATTGTTGTCCATCAAAAAGAACTTAAAAGTTCTATATGACAAATCTTAGGTCAATTCAAAGTACCCATTACTGCTTCCTGTTGCTGTTATCTAATGATCTCCTAGTTACTAGCTCTCGTTCACTGATGATAATCTAAACCTATATTTTTGAGTACTTATGGGATATTAGGACTTTATTATTTCATTGACTGTACTAGTTCCAATCTTTTTTTTCTTTTAACTCTACTACTTTTATTCCAACCATTTTCTGACCTAATTGAAACCCCCAACTCACTGCCTTTCTTTGTAGCAAGAAGAGTGAGAGATGAAAACTAGATGATTCTGTGGTTTAACCCTGGTGATTTGGGGATAAATGAAATTAATAAATAATGAAATAAATAGTTGTTTTTCAAAGCTTGATTCTTGCCCTTTATTCATAGGATAGAATTTTCTTAAAATATTTTTTTTCCACAGGCTATTTTCAAAGTTTTAATTATGAAAAATTTCAAATATATTATATATAAAAAAGAAAAATAACCCATCATAAATAATGTTAAAATATTCATTTAATATAATGTCTAGTTAATATATTCATATATATTCAGATATATATATTCATATTTATATTCAGAAAATAAGATCTCAGATGTATATATATCTATATACATAAAAGATGTATTTGGAAGTCTTGCTCTCTAATCACTTGTATATTCCTTCACTGTTTCTATATACAAATAAATGGAAATTAAATTCACAGTTAAATTTTTCCTTTTCTCATACAGAAGGCAAAACATTATATATTTTATTCTGGACTTTGCTTTTATATATTTAACAATATATCCTAGAAAAAAGGTACAGATCAAGATTTATGAAGATATAGGTCTCATATAATTTGGGGACCTTCATTAAGAACAAATAATGTGCTCTCTCTGCTTCCTGGTGCCATATCCTGAGCTGCTCTCCTCCACCATACCCTTCTGCCATGATGTGCTGCCTCACCTTAGACCCAGAGCAATGGAGTTGGTCATCTGTGGACTGAGACCTCTGAAACCATGAGATCCCAAATAATATTTTCCTTCTCCAATTGTTCTTGTCAGATCTTTTGGTCACAGCAGTGAAAAAGCTGACTAAAACAGAAATTGGTACCAAGAAATGGGGTTGTTGCTATGACTAACCTGAGCATGTGGTTCAGAAACTTTTGGAGCTTTTTGGAATTTGTGGGAGCAATTTTGGAAAAGTTAATGATAGGTGGAAAAGCTTTAGAATGTTGTAAGTGGACCTTAATGGGCAATTCTGGTAGGAGTTCAGACCAGAATGCAAATAGGACATAGGACTATGGTCAATAAAGACTGGGTTAGTGAGGTTTCAGAGGAGGAGAACTTTATTGGGAATAGGTTTAAGGCCATTTGTGTAACACTCTGGCTAAGAAGTTGTTTGCCTTTTGCCTATGTCCTGAGACTTTCTGCAAACTTAAAGAAACTTTCCCTAAATTTAAAGGTGATGGACTTTTTTAACCTGGCAGAAGAAATTTCTAGGCGGTATAGCATTCAGGAGGTGGCATGGATATTGCTGGTGGCTTTTAGCCAAGTTTATCGTGATAATTAGTCACAGAAAGCAGAGGTGAAAGATTTGAAAAACTTAGTTTGGCCATAAAACTGGGAATAAAACCAGAGCTAAGGAAGGTGTGGTTGTTAAAGAAAATACAGCCACTAAAGAAACACAAAATATTTTACCTAGAAATCACAGGAAAGATGGCTTGAAGACATCCCAGAAATTTCCAAGACAATACCCATCTCAGGCTCTGGGTGTAAAAGTAAATATTCCTTTCAGAAGAGACCAGTGGGGCATCCTGCCTGCATAGAGAGGCCTAGGAACTTGTTTCATCAAGTGCAGTCACCCAGGCATTCAGAGACTACTGCAGCCATGGTCCCTGAAGACTTGACTACTGCTCAACCTGGTGGCAGACCTTGGTGTCAACAACATGGTGCTGGATCTGAAGGTTTTCAGGATACTGGAGTTAGGGGGTCATGGAGGCTTCACCAAGATTTCAAAGAAAGACTGAGCAAGGTGCAGCAGGGTTGTAGTCCTTGTGGGCAGCTCATGAGAGGATAATATGTGAAGGTGTGAGAAGGAAGCCAAAGTTGGAGTGGAGACCCCTGAGATTAAAACCAGTAACATGGGATATCTGCTAAGGAAAGCTGCAGGAATCCATGAAAGACAAGCCAAGAGAGAGGCTGGCCATGTGAACTGTAACTAGCAGGGTCATAGGGGCAGAGCTACATAAGCCCTTTGGAGAGAACATCATGATGCCATGTGCCCAAGATGCAGGACATAGAACTATAAGACTTGTTTGCCCAGCTGGATTTTGTTCTTGCCTTAGTCCCATCCCTTCTTCAGTGCCCCTATTTCTCCATTTTGGAATGGAAATATTTATATTTATATGTAACTTGCTTTTGATTTTTACAGGGGCTCACATTGAGAGTTTGCCTTGAGCTTGGGCTTCTGGGGGATCCTGGAACTGTTAAGGACTCTTGGAAATGGACTGAATGTATTTCACATTGTAAGGTAGGCATGAGCTTTTGGGGGCTGGGGAGGGATTCTATAGTTTAGATATAAGGTATGCCCCAAAAGTTCATGTGTGAGACAATGCAAGAAAGTTTAAAGGTGAAATGATTGTGTTATGAGAGTCTTAATCTACTCAATGCATTAATTCTATAATAGGGAGTTACAGAACTATAGGTGGACAGGGTGTGGCTGGAGGAGCTGGGTTTATGGGGGCATGTTCTTGGGATTTATATTTTGTTTGTCGTGAGGGTAGTTTATTTCACTGCTACCTGGTGCCATGTCCTGAACTGCTTTCCTCTGCCACACCCTTCCACCATGTATTCCTGCCTTACCTTGGGCCCTGAGGAATGAAGTTTTCCACCTATGAACTAAGATCTCTGAAACCATGAGCCCCCAAACAAACTTCTCCTCCTCAAAAATGAAACAAAACAAAACAAAACAAAACCACAACAAAAAACAAATAATGCAAAATTACCAATGTAATATTAGATGTAGAGGCTATGACAGTGATGCTTCCTGGAATTCATACCTCATTAGCTATATGGTAAATCTCTCTTTGCTGGAGTTCCTTTCATATTTGTTCTTTTCTTGCTCTACCTCTAGTAAGTGCTAGTATGATTTAAGGTTCTACTTTATCCCTATTCTTAATCTGTGGCCGATACCTTCTTATTTGTTTAACTTATCCCATTACTTCGTTTATGAACTCTAGATTTTTTTTGTTAGTGATTCTTAAACATACATTTCTATTCCATAAAAATAGAAATTCCATCTTTCTCTTAAGTTTCAAATCCATATTTCTAGTTGCTGATTTGGTTTCTCCATTTGGATGAGAAATGGGTAGCTCTAAAATCAATGCATTTAAAACTTCATATATATCCTTTTATATTTCTAACTTGATTCTTTTATTTATTTGTAGCCTCAATTAGTATTACTATCAAAATAATTCATTTTAAAAGTATTTATTGAGTACTTAAAAGTGTGAGACTCTTTGCCAAGTTCTGGACACCCTGTTCTCATAGTTTTTCTTCAACCACCCTTGATGAAGTAGTAATTATCAACAGGATAATCAATCATATTCATTATATCATCAGAGTATATTACCCTTTGTAGGATTACCTGCGGTCATGTGGACAGCATGATGGGAAGAAGCATAACTTTAGGGCAGGCACACCTGTCCTTCTCAGAAGCATGAGGCAGACCTCTGCTGTGAGTTATGCACCCTGTATGCACACAGAGCTCAGGCAGAGGAAAATTAAGGGCAGAGGAAATGCCTGAGCTCTGTGTGCATATGGAGTGCATAACTCACAGCAGAGGTCTGCCTCATGCTTCTGAGAAGGACAGGTGTGCCTGCCCTAAAGTTATGCTTCTTCCCGTCATGCTGTCCACATGACTGCAGGTAATCCTACAACCCCTTACTTCCATATATCCTGCACTGCTTTTTTAAATTTAGGAGCTTAAACCTTTAATTATGAATTTCTTACCAAAGTTTCTCAAAAAGTCTCCTTCAAGTCTTACCAACCTTACTATGCCTCAACTTCAATCCATATTTCATGTTGCTACTGCAATTATCTTTTTAACAAACAAATATAATTATAGCAGACATCCCTAATATTCAATTTTCCCTTTATTGTTATCCACATTCCCTATCTTGTTAGGGGTGGCCAATACACCCAATGCTAAGCAAACAAACAAAAACAACAACTATACTTTTCAGCTTCTCCTGCAAGTTGCCAATTAGATTAAAACAGATAGATGGGGGTTATCTAGGGAGAAAACAATTTAAAAGAACTTTCCCCCTGAAACTGCATAACTATCAAATCAGTTTTTGACTACCTATTTTGGGACTTCATAATCTGTGACAGAAAAAGAAACTCCTATCATGCTTCAGCTTCTGTTATTTTGGACATTGTTACTAAAATGTTCCTTAATGACACAGTAATGGTTTGCTTTCTAGTTTAAAAACTGTAAGTGGACTGCATTTTTCATCAAGATGAACTTCCCAGCATTGCATTCAAAGTTCTTCAACTATTAGTTCTAGCCTCATATCAATATTCTCCCCCCACCTGCAACTTCAGCTTCAGATATACTGAAATGATTTATTTGCACAAGCTGTTTCTTCTATCTGGGATGTTCTTTTATTTTCTCTTTGTTCTGCAAAATACTGATTGATTAAGATTCAACTTAAGTAATTTTTCCAGGAATGGTGATGTCCCTACATAGGCTTAGTAATCCCTCCCTGGGCTCTCACAGTACTTTACACATTCCACTACCACACCAATCACCATATTATCAACATTGTTTATGTTACTTTCATCTTCAAAATTGGTTGTGAGATTTTTAATGGCAGGGTACAGTTAGATTTCTCTGTATCTCAGCTTAGCCCAGGACTAAAAACAACACTGTATAGCAAATTATGGATGAATATATAAAGATCTGCCTATCCTTTTTTTAAAAAGTATATTTTTTATAACTATTTTATTTTCTTATATGGTGCTGAGGATCAAACCCAGTGCCTCATACATGCTAGGCAAGTTCCCTACCACTGAGCCATAACCCCAGCCTCTCCTTTTTCTTCATATATATATATATATATATATATATATGATACTAAGGAATCAACTATAATCATATAAATTTTTAATTGGTTATAAGTCTTGGATTGTTGGATTTTAATATATTGTACACTTTCTTTTTGTTCTTCCAGTTACTCAAATAAGAAATTAAATCAATCTATAAAAAAATGCCAGAATGTGACATTAATTTACTTACTAATTCAATTTGAAAAAGATAAAATATTGTAATATTGTAAGCCAGTTTGAAGTTGAATAAAACTTGTGAGCTAATAATTTACTAATAGAAACCACAAAATATTCTCTAAATTAAATAAAATTACTATTTTTCATTTGATTACAGTCTGATTTACTCAAAAGCATACTCCTGTTTTAGTTTTAGATTCTACTTCAGTTCTTCATTTATCATTTTATTATTTACTCAAACCAAATGTGATATATTTAATTTTTTTTTCATTTTGTTCTAGAAATTAAGGTACCTGATCTCCTCCGCTGTGAGAAAGGAATATGGGCACGCTGAAATTTTTCAGTAACTTCTTCAAACTTCTGTTTTCTTTGTTGAAGTATTTTTTCTCTAATTTGGTGTTCTCTTTCTTCTTGCTCTTTTCGTTTGTCTTCAAAAGCTCTTATTTAAAACATAAAATAAACAACAAATAGGCTAAAACTCAACACAGGAAATAATTTCAAAACAATGCCATTTATTATATAAGGGTGTTTAAATAGTTCAAAATTTTACTTAGAAACAATAAATTTTACATGTTTTTTAAAAACAGGCACTTGGTTAAGAATTTAAATATATTTGTAAATGGTAATTTCAACATCCAGACCTTTTGCAACTAAGAAAAGATTCTGGAATGAGACCCTTTCTAATTTTTGACAGACTTGCACATCTCTTCTTATCACCCAAGTCCTGCTGTGGAAAGATCCTTTCCTGAGAGCTATGCAATGTCTGGTAATGTGAAGAACTAATTCATTGTTAAAAGAAGCAGCCTTGCAAATTATGAGGCAGTTAAGGAAATATTCTAAATTTCTTTTTATCTTTTAGACCAAAAGTTTAAAATTAGCTGTCATGTTAAATCTGAACTGTATTAAAAATCCAGACAATTGATATAAAATGTTAATTTCTAGCTTCTCTTGTAAAATTGGAAGATTTGACAACCTTAAACTCTTCATCAGACATATCTATAAACATCTGCCCTATAATCCCTGTTTTTCCTTTCCTATATTGTTTGTTTCTGATTGCCCCAGGGCATGTGAATTTGTGCTCTCTAGTTTAAACTATACTGTCTCAAAGAACTAATTTTGTCCTTGAAAAATGCATGTGTGCAAGTGTGATTCAATAATTGTTTGCTAGAAAATTAAAAAAAAAAAAAAAAGCTCTGGTAGAAAAGTCTCCAAAGTTACCTGTTTGGAATGCATGAAGTTGGGGGATTATTGGTAAGAACTTTCAAGATTTTCATTGCCATAGGTTATTATTCATCATCTTTCTAAAGCTCTCCTCTGTCTGGGATCATTATTATAGTCTAAATAACTCAGATTTAGGGAACTATACTTCTGTGTGGTAGGAAAATAGACCTTCAAGTGGCAAACCTTTGTGGTGGGTAGAAGGTAGTGATGTAGTACCACAGGTAAGGAGAAGACTTTTACTTCTCCAAACTATCTCTTTTAAAAATACCCCCAGGTAGCCAGGAATGGTGGTGCCTGCCTGTAATCTCCGCAACTACCTATGTCGAGGCAAGAGGATCACAAGTTTGAGGCCAACCTTGGCAACTTAGCAAGGCCCTGTCTCAAAATAAAAAATAAAATGGGTTAGGGATATGGTTCAGTGGTAAATCACCCCTGGGTTCAACCCCCAGTACCCCCCCACGCACACAGGGGAAAAAAAAAAAAATTCCCCTCAATTCAAGGAATTTCTGTCAGTGCTTGATTCAACTCGTACTGGAAATCCTAGCCAGAGCAATTAGGTAAGAAATAAAACAAGAGATAAAAGGCATCCAAATTGGAAAGGAAAAAGCAAAATTATCTGTTTACAGATCCCCTTATATATAGAAAGCCCCGAAGATTTCACACAAAGCCAGGACTAATACAAAAGCTGCAGGCTACAAAATAAATTCACAAAATCAGTTGCATTTCTGTAGACTAAAAATGAAAAAAAAAATGCCATAGGGATATATTTAACCAAGGAGGCAAAAGACTCGTATACCAAAAACTGTGAAACACTGTTGAAAGACAAATAAATTGAAAGATATTCTATGTTCATTGACTGGAAGACCTAGTGTTGTTAAGTTGTCAATACTAGAAAGCTATCTACATAGACAGGCACAGTGGCATATACCTGTAATCCTAGTCGTTCAAGAGGCTGAGGCAGGAGGATCGTAAGTTGGAGCAAATTCATCAAGACCTTGTCTCAAAATAAAACTACTAATGTAACTCTGCTGCAGAGGACTTGCTTAGCACATGTGAGACCCTGTGTTCAATGTCCAGTAACATGCACGTGCATAAACACATGCGCGGATACACACACACACACATTCACACCACCCCCCATGTTATCTACAGATTCTATCCAATCACTACCAAAATACCAATGAATTTTTTTCTTCCAGAAATATAAAAATTTTCAGTGTGGTGACACTTGCTTATAATCCCAGCTACTTTAAAGGCAGAGGCATGAAGATTAGAAATAAAGGCCAACTTTGGCAAATTAGACACCCTGTAAAAGGCTGCGTATATAGCTCAATGAAGGAGTGCTTGCTTAGCATGCATGAGGCCCTGAGTTTAATTCCCAGTGTGAAAAAATTAATCCTAAAATTATTATGGAATTTCTTTTCTTTTTTTTTTTTGCCAAAGAGAAATTTATTGCATCAAAATGATATTTGCTTCTTTTTTAAAATATACATTTTAAAGATGTTGATAGACCTTTATTTTATTCATTTATTCATATGTGGTGCTAAGAATTGAACCCAGTGCCTCACACATGCTAGGCAAGTGCTCTACCACTGAGCCACAACCCCAGCCCTGATATTTGCTTCTTTAAAAAATTTTATTGACCCTAATATTTGTACATCTTATGCTTTGAGAGAATTTTTATTTCTCATATGGAATTTCAAGGGATGCTAGATATTCAAACAATTTTTTTTTTTTGGTCCTGGGGATTGACCACTAAGCTATATCCCAGCCCCAAACAAATCTTGAAAACATGACAACGACAACAACAAAAAAACCATGGAGGTTTCATCCTTCTTGCTTTCAAAATACTATACAGCTGTGAGGTATTGGCACACAGACATTGAAGATAGACATTTAGATCAACGGATGATATTAGAGAGCCCAGAAATAAATCCTTTTGGTCAAATGACTTTCCATGAGGGTAAAACCATTCAATGAGGAAAAGAATCTGTTCAGCAAATGGCATTGGGAAAAGTGAATATCCACATACAAAAGAATGAGGGTGCACCCTTACCTTATATCACATACAAAAATTAATTTGAAATGGATGGTATTTTTAAACAAAAGAGCTAAAACTGTAAAACTCACAGAAGAAAACATATTGGGAAAACCTTCATGACATTGGATTTGGAAGTAATTTTTTGGAAATAACATCAAAAGTACAGACAACCAAAGAAAAAAGAGATAAACTGAACTTGAACAAAATTAAAAACTTCTATTTATCAAAGGATACTAACAATGAATCAAAAAGGCAACCTAGGAAAGGGGAGAAAATGTTTGAAAGCCATACATCTGCTAAGGATAGCTATAAAGAATATATGAGGAGCCCCCACAACTCAACAACAACAAAACAATTTTATTTAAAAATAGGCAGATGATTTGAATAAACATTTCTCCAAAGAAGAACAGTGTGCATGTTAGCACATAGTAGTGTTTGGAATTATAGTGTTATAGTGTTAGCAGACACTCAGTAGAATTGTTGAATGAAAGAATCAATTGCATTTTAACTGTTGCTATCATCATTAAATGCAGGGACTGAAATTTTAATTGCTGGAATGCCTGGTCCTTATGCAAAGCTTTGCACCTGGTAGGTAATCCTTGAATGAATGTTTGACCATATGTCAACTTCAAATGTACTTAGAGAACTTTTAAAAGCAGTTATTTACTATTTTTACTTAATAATTCATCTTCTGGGAGAAAACATTCACTAAAACAACTTTGATCTATGTAGTAAATATTATATAGTGAGACAAGCTAACAAAACCATGGCAATGAGGAATGATAGACTCTGAAGCTAAAAGTATTTTCCTGGTTATAATCAGAAAGTAGGTTGAGGGCAATAGTTCACGCCTATAATCCCAGCAATGCAAGAAGCTGAGGTAGGAGTACCACAAGTCTGAGGCCAGGCTCAGCAATTTAGTTAGGCCCTAAGCAACTTAATGAGACACTGCATGCCTTGACAACTTCTCAAGGGTCTCTTCAACATGTGCATTTGTGCCTCATGGAACATGCAGAACACTGGCTCAAAGTGAGCCACCTCATTAAATGATAGCCATATTCTATTCATGTTTTGTTTTCCTAGAAGTCTGCAACTATGGAGCATGTTATTCTGCTGTTGCAAAACTCTTAAGTAGTGAACACATAACCACCATGACAATTTTAAGAATAGAACCTAAGGGGGCTGGGGTTGTGCCTCAGCGGTAGAGTGCTTACCTAGCATGTGTGAGGCACTGGGTTTGATCCTCAGCACTGCATATAAATAAATAAAATAAAGGTATTGTGTCCACCTACAACTAAATAAAATAAAATTAAAAAAAAGAATAGAACCTAAGGAGTAGTATTAAAGGTACCTGAGCCGGGCATGGTGGCGCACACCTGTAATCCAAGCAACTCGGGAGGCTGAGTCAGGAGGATGGTGAGTTCAAAGCTAGCCTCAGCAACTTAGTGAGGCCCTAAGCAACTCAGTGACACCCTGTCTCTAAATAAAATACAAAACAGGGCTGGGGGTGTGGCTCAGTGGCCGAGCGCCCCTGAGTTCAATCCCCTGTTCAAAAAAAAAAAAAAAAAAATTTAAAATAAATAAATAAATAAATAAATAAAAGTACCTGAGGTTCTGAGACCTCACACAGAATTGAAGAGCTTGACTTTTGTGACACATTTTTTTTTTCTGGGTGAAACTATATTTCAGTTTTAGGTAGTTACAACTTTCTAGAATTATGATCCCTAGATCCCTAAATCACACAGTTAAAGGGATCTCTCTACTAAACATAGAGGTAATACTAATGAGAATGCTATTTTACAGAAATAAGATGACTTTAGATAACTACAGCTCCAGGGGACCTGTGCCATTATAAAAACTAAATGTTGTGTATATATTTCTAACAACTCTGCTAATGTTTCTAAAGCTTTAAATGGCCTCCACTCATAAATCAATGGTATGTTGGATCCTACCTTGAGCTTTAATGAGTTGTATTGTCTTCATGGTTTGCAGAGACTGACTTAAATACTAGCTGCTTTTGTGCTGTTTTTGTTTACAAAAAAAGTAATGCTTTACTCTCTTGTTTATTGTCCTAGCATGATCCCTGCTCTATGTATGCCATGTCCACTTACTGCCAACTACCACCATGGACCTCTGGACTGCCCTGATGCTAAAAACCCTTAACTGTCCATACCCCCCAAACAGAGAACAAGGACTTTGGGTCAATTTCCCACAACTTTTCTCTCAGTAGGAAGCAGCTTGGAGATATTATCACCCATTTTTCCACAGAAAAGGAATATAGAAATTGACAGTGGGGAAATGGTCCAGTTTATGCTTTAAATATATTCTTTGCTGCCCTACCCTTGTGACTTATTTTTAAAATAGACATGTTTCTTTCTCTTCCTCTCTCCCTCCCCACTCCCTAATCTGGGGTGGGGGTTAGAGATAGCACCAGAAGATCTAGGAAATGATTATCTCCCAAATTAACAAGCGAATTACAATAACAACTTCTGACAGAGAACACCTGGAATGTAGCTTTTAAGTCTTTAAAAACCCCTTATTCCCCTTTATGGACAGAATCATAGATTCTGGGACAAAAGTCCCCTATGTTTCTCCTTTGCTAGCAAAGCAACAAAACTTCTTTTAAAATGAATAAATGAATAAGTAAATAAATGTATTCCAATTCTGACAATTCTCTTCACATACCACCTATGATTGATACGTGTGACTCCTTACTTACTTAATCTCAAGTCCAATTTCATGTACATTTTCTTGCCTAATTATAATAGCTTTCTGTGTAATTTTTGCCCCAGCCTGTACTTTCAGTTTATCTTCTACAGTTTATCCTCTATCCCTTTGCTATAATAAGCTTACATATAAATCATGCTTTATGGGAAACTATCAACTCCATCATTCTCACAAATGGATAAAAAAGTCACCCCATTTTCATATTCACCATATAATTAATTTTTAAAATTCTCTAGGTAATTATTTCTGCTTTTAGGATATTTATGTGTTTTTTCTTAATCATATACTTGTCCTTCATTTGTTAATTGGTAGTTTCCTGTTCTTTTGGGCAACTTTTCAATTTGGTCATTGTCTTTCTTATTCTGCTACTTAGTTACATAAAAATTTTGTCTCATCATTTGAACTTCTAAGTCTATGTGCTTACATTATAGTGTTTTAAAACTAAAGTCTCCCATTGGGTTACTTCTTAAAATTTTATTTCAGTTTCTTTTCTTCATAAGTTGAATTAAATAAGATTATTACTACTGTCTAAAACTTAATAGATTAACAAAATAAGTTCTGACATAATGTGGAATCATTGGTATGCAATTAGCTATGCATGTTGGGTGAATAAATTCCCATTTGCTTATTTATCAAACCTAATTCTGAGTAGTAGACTGAAAACCTTATAGGAAATAAGTTAGTTTATTTCCTTTGTGTGTGTGTGTACCTTAAAATAACTTGGTCTGCAAGACAGCATAGTAGAAATTACCTTTAGGTTGTACTCCAGCAATAAAGGAAAGTTTCAAGATGACAGTTATGTAATAGGCCTAAAAGGTAATAGTACTTCTTAGAGCAGGAAGATAAAGGGAGAAAGCCCACAGAAGGAAACAGAGGGGACTGAGTCCAGTTTATAGATACTGATTGAGAGAATGGAAAACAAGAATGTGACAAAAACAAACATGCAAAAAAACTATTGGCTAACAGGACAAGAAAGTAGTAAGTAAGAAGACAATAAACATGATTTTTAAGAACTAATGGAAACTAAGAGCATTTGATGCTAGATGTTTTACTTGGACTACTGCAGGGGACACATCACTGACAAAGCACAACTAACAAATAGATGGAAATTGCTCCTGCTTGAAGGAAAAAATACTTAAAAAAAGTTTCATAACCATACTGTGTGAGTGGACAACAAACTTGGATGACAATCTATAACCATCTTTATTGAACACCTGTCATGTGCCTTTTACAGGCTTTAAGAGCCAAAAGACAGGAGAAAAAAAAACACATGCATACAAAACAAAAATAAGAATAAGCTTCATTGAGTCATTTCAACAGTGTTGGACCAAGAAAGAGTTAATCTAAAGAGAAAAATAACATCAGAAAAAAATTACAGATAAACAATTTTGTATTCCCCAGCTGGGATTTGCAGCATATGCCCAATGATGTAACTAATAAACTCTAGGGATTTCACTTTTCATATTGTAGGAAAATGGATAAGGCAGCAAAAACAACAATAAGAAAGTCTGTCTTAAAAAATCCTAAAAATGTTAAGCAGTGATTGAGTAGTTCACATTATCACTCTATTTTAATTTTCAGGAGGACATTTTAGTTCTATGAGAAAGCATTTTTATGGCAGTCATTACAAAATTCTATCACATCTATTTACCATTATTCATATTTCCCATTTTTGCAAAAGAATGAATAAAGGGGACAACATACAGGAAAACTACATGAAGTGAATAAGTAAAATCAAATTAGATTCTATTAGAAACTAAGTAATATGCTCGATTCAGCAGCACATATACTAAAATTGGAAGGATACAGAGAAGATTAGCATGGCCCCTGCGCAAGGATGACATGCAAATTCGTGAAGCGTTCCATATTTTTTCAGTAGAGGAATGGAAAAAGAAACTGTGGTATATATACACAATGGAATATTATTCAGCCATAAAGAATAATAAAATTGTGACATTTGCAAGTAAAGGGATAGAATTGGAGAAGATCATATTAAGTGAAATAAGCCAATCCCAAAAAACCAAAGGCTGAATGATCTCTCTGATAAGTGGATGATGACACGTAGCAGGGGTTGGGGGAGGCACGAGAAGAATGGAGAAGCAATGGATTGTATAGAAGAAAATGAGGGGTGGGGAGAGGATGGGGAAGAAATGATAATAGAATGAGACAAACACCTATACCCTATGTATATGTATAAATACGCAAATTGTATGATTCTACTTTGTATACAACCAGAAAAATGATAGCTGTACTCCATTTGTGTACAATGACCTAAAATTAGAAAATAAATAAAAAAAAAGAAACTAAGTAATAATTGCAAATCTTCAGCTTTTCTTCCCCCCGCCCCTTCTTTTGTGTTACTTGGGATAGACCAGGGCCTCTGCATGCTAGGCAAGCACTCTACCGGTGAGTTACATCCCCAGACTTTTGTATATTTTAGTTTAGAGATGAGGTTTGCATAAATTGCTCAGATTGGTCTTGAACTTGTGATCCTCCTGCCTAGCCTCTGGAGTAGCTGGGATTACAGGTGTTTGCCACTGTGCCCAGCTATAACCACTAATTTTTTAATTCATCATGAAATGATGCAAAAAATAAAGATAATATATTTTATAGTTATTTTAAGAAGTGTGTAGAACAATGCAATAAACTGTTCTATCACTAAAAAAGACTGTAAAAGAAATTCACAAGTCAGTGAACTAGGCAATATGCCATTATTTTTGTGATTTAGACTGAAAATAATAATAAAATTTACAAAGTCACAAGAATCTTGATCAGTGTTACTACAAAGGAGAGAAACTATTGATATTGATATTGACTTTGAATTTCTGCAAGTTAGTGCTACTTACTTTTTTCTCCTGTTTGACTCCACAAAATATTTACGTGCTCGATTTCTGCATAGTTTTTGTTGCTGCAGTAATATTTGGCGCTCTTCTTCTAAGTTTTTCTCTAGATGGATTTTCATATCTCTAATGACAGCCTTAAGTTAAGAACAACAATTTATGTCTTTATAGGAGCAGTGTTGGGAATATGATAAATATAATTACAGTCTCATGCTAATGGTGTAGTGATGTTTGGGGGGAACAATTCATATTTGTGCACATTAGTGTTAGTATATGATTCCAAGATATTTTAGATAAAAAATTCTAACTTGGTTTAGAATTTAAGATATATCTCATTTTCTTTGGGAGAAAAATAAATCACTTCTTGAATTCATGAGCTTGGATGAGGAGACTGCATATTTTCATTCATTACACAAATATTTGAGTACTTACAAGTTGTCTTCTTAGGCATGCATATTAGAAAATGAAATAAGGTTGATTTCACTAATAGAAAGTAGATAAATTAAAAACTCTAATAGATTCTTTAATCTGTAGTTTGAAAATAATGTTAAAGGATTAGAAAATCAAATAGCAACATAATTGTGATGTTATGGAATATAGTTATTTACTTAGTGATTTATTTATAGATTATGAAAAAAACCACTCAGACATCATGCATAATCATCTAGACAAGAAATGGAAGTTGGTTAACCTAATCATTCATTATTTGAAATTTATTATGTATAATTAAACTTTCTTTACATAAATTATATCAATATGGTTCATTGGTTTCTCTGTGTTTTGACTGTCATTATGAAGTATCTTAATAAAATGTCACAATATTTATCTATTTTTCATGATTTTTAATTTATAAATAATGGTCATTGAATTACACTCAACTATTCAGTGCATCATTAGATATAGATGCTTGTGAGATTACACTTAAGTTATAGATTGCAGGGCATGTCTCCTTCCCTTCCCTTCCCTTCCCTTCCCTTCCTTTCCCTTCCCTCCCCCTTCCTCTCCCTCCCTCCCTCCCTTCCTTCCTTCCTTTCTCCTTTTAGAATAAATAACTGTTTAAAATCTTTTTTTCCCCCAAAATTGAAGTTCAAAATTCTCTTTAGGAGATCCATTTAATCAAGATATGATAAATTGTCAATTGATTATAATACATAATACAGGAAGTATGCTCAAGAATAAATTATGCTGTACAAGATTTGTTAATTTAAAGTGTGTTGATTTCAGGATCCTATACTGCTTCACATCAATATTATAAAGAAACTCTTATAAATTTCAAACTAATTCTATTTATTAGAACTTTTTGGTTGTTTGACCTTGTGCTAAATGGAAGCTTTTTTGTTTTTAATTATGTTGTTATTTAATCATCTACCATGGGCCATAATTAATTTTACATTAATTTTTATACAATTTTGCATGACTTCAACACAAATACACCAAACACATTCACACACATGATTTTTACTGAAAAGATTTCTTTTGATGAATTTATAACAATGAGACAAAAATGGAAGGAAATCTGGTTATCTGGTTCTTTGCTAACACAGAAACAGCTATAGATATATCTTGTTCTCTAATAGAATACTTTATCAGGAGGCAGAACTCAACAAGATGGTTAACTACTAAAAGTCACAATTAAGTAGTAGCGGAAAATTCAGCTTTCTTTTTTCAGGTTACAGGAGGAAAATGGTATAGGTGGCAGGGAGAAGTTGCTTTGGGTAAGGTGAAAAGCAGGGGGCTCTATGCTGCCGGTAGAGACAATTCTGTTTAATGTTTGAGAGAACAGAGAAATCACAAATGCAATGTTTGTAATGTACCTGCAACTGTATATTTTCAAATGCCATCAAATAACTCTACTACACATAGAGTATGTGTGTATATATGTATGTATATGTGTGCATACATATACACACATATACATATGTACTATATATATATGTAGTACATATATATAGTACATATTATAGTATAATACAATTATTGCCTGGTGAATTATAAAGAATGTGCTGCCTTTGTATCTTTTCAAATATTGTATTCAAGATTACAAAATATGTTACATTTTTATTTTTTATAAGCAGTATCATAAGGGTAGTTTCCATAAGAAACAATCTTAAATATCTACCTAAATGACAATAATTTTTATATACTTAACATTAGAAATATTTTTTTTTCTTTGGGTACTGGGGATTGAACCCAGGGGCACTCTGCCACTGAGCCACATCCCCAGCCCTATTTTATATTTTATTTAGAGACAGGGTCTCACTGAGTTGCTTAGGGCCTCGCTCAGTTGCTGAGGCTGACTTTGAACTCGCGATCCTCCTGCCTCAGCCTCCCAAGTGCTGGGATTACAGGCTTGCGCCACCGTGCCTGGCTTAACATTAGAAATAGAAAACAAAACAAAATAAAGACTACTATGGGTATCCATCCACATTCAATTAGTTTAAAATGTTAGCATCACAAATAACTAGGCATCATACAACCTATTTTCTTGTCAAATTTATTAAAGCTATCTTGATTCTACTTCTCCTTTCAAATGCCTTTACTCAGACTCTCTAAATCCCTTGCTTGAACTACCTCAATATTCTTCATAATCATCTTACTTCTAAACTGACCATCCTCCATTTGAGAATTCACAAAACCAGCTAAATGCAAATCTCATTTTCTCACTCTTTGTTGTTTTCCCAAAGCTCCTTATCACCTTCATGATAAATCTCAAATTCTTGGACTCTATAATCTGGTCTGATTTTTTTGACTTAATTTTTCAACATTTTTCTATATGAACCTTATGCTCAGCCACATTAAGGTAATTAAGAGAACAGACATGATGTGTCATATCATTATTTTTTGATACAGACTTGCCTAACTCTACTCAACCTTTAAGGGACACTTTAAGCAGTTCCTTTTTTTTGTGAAACCCTGTCTAACTTCTGCCAGATAACCTGGTAAAAACTTCATAAGTACCACACATGTGTCTCCTCTACATTTCTATAACCCAATACCTAGCAGTAATGACTTACTGAAAGTTAGCTAGAAGATTTCCTTGAAGAAAAAGGTAAACTTTTTTTTAAAGCTTTTAATGCATTAGTGAAAAATTGGCTCCTCATATGGGGTCACACAGATTCATATGCCCCTAGAAGTAAAAGTTTATAAGTTTCAAAACTTTATAAGCATAAGGTAAGACTCTTTTTTTGAAAGGTAAGGTGCAAAACAAAGTTTTATTATGTCTGTACTAGCAAAATAGAATGCTTTCTATTTTGATAATTATTTTAATTTTCCTCTTTGGAAAACCATTAGTTCAGTCTTTGGCCATTGATCTGAGAGTCTGATTTTTAAAAATCAATTTTGATAAGTTCAATACAAGTAGAAGAGTATAGATATTAATCCTTTATCATAGGAAGTGCTGGGTAGTATTTTCTCAGATATTTCATGTTTTATTTTATAATTTGTCATTAAAGTTTTAAATTAATGTTAACTTTAAAATATTTTTCTTTTGAAATTTCTTCTTTCCCTTCCAAAGGTAAAATTACTATAACTTCAAACAATGAAAATGTGAAACTCTATTTTCTCTCAATTTTCTTTTACAATTTTATATTTATCCTTTTTAGCAGCTTGAGTTCATTTTGGAATGTAGAATAAAGTATGACTCAGGGTAGAGATGGCAGACATGGGCTAGTCCTTTTTAGAGGTTTAATAAGAAGAGGCAATACTAGAACATAGCCAAAAGGTATCTTGTGATTAAAGGTTTGACTGTTCATTCCCCTAATTTTAAAGATAGTCATGTTTTAAAAAACATGCACTTTAAAAAAATATTTTTAGTTGTAGATGAACACAATACCTTTTAAAATTTATTATTTATGTGGTGCTGAGGATGGAACCCAGTGGCTCACACATGCTAGGCAAGTGCTCTACCACTAAGCTACAACCCCAGCCCACCTGCACATGGAAGGTCATTAAAAATTGAAAGTTAATTATAAGAGAGGTAATAATTTATAATTCAGGGCTATTGAGGAAAATAAAGGGGATAGGAATAACACAATTTAATGGGAAAAAAGACAGGTGGGTAGGAGTGTGGGGTTTGTATTATTTGTTGGGAGGGAACCTGAGGCAATTCTTGGAATCTGTATTCTTCGGTAGTCTACTAAGAGTGATGGGAGGTGACAGAGACCTGACATAGGCATTAAGAGGAAAAAGAGAGAATTCTGTTCCTATTCAGGTAAATCTGAAAACCATTAATCTTTGATGGTACAAATCTGTGCTGTTTTATGACTTTTCTCTGACAACATTTTTATTATTCACATGCAGGAGTAGAAAAGCAGGACTATAGTAGTTTCTCAGTGACTGAAGTAGCATAGGGATGCAAAGAGCAAAGGATGTTGGTGAGAGAATATGTGTAAATAATCAAGGATATAATATAAACTGAATAAGATAGATATTCAGGACAAAAGATTAGGATAAAATGGAAGGGTCAAGGACTGCAGGTATTTGTGAGGAAAAAAATAGGCATCATATGAAGAAGGACTTTTTCATTGTCATTGTCTTTTTTTCTTCTTTTTAACAAACTTTGTTCTATTTCTATTTGAATTGTTGTAAGAGATTCAAACGATAGAAATTTATCTAATTTTGATCATATAAATTTTATAGGTTTTATTCTTTTATAATCTTTAGAATCAGGAAATTCTAACTCCAGTTAGAAAACATCTTCAACAGAAAGCTGGAAGGCCTCTGATTATTGTTTTTACATTTGGAAATCACTCCTAAAAATTTTACCAAGACACTTGATTATCTTAATATTATGATTCTTTTATTTGTTTTTCCTTTCCATTTAGTCATTAATTTAATAAATTTGAGTTCCTATTACTCTATATTAGGAATCCAATGGGAAACATTATAGACACAAAAAACATCCAAAATAATAAATTATACAAAAGGTGCATTAGTGCGTCTCCATCTAGAAAAAAGTCTTGATTTAGTGTCTCAGTCTTTATTATGTCCAAATTCCCTCCATCTCAGTTTGATTATGTGCATTATGGAGAAATATATTATGTATACCAGCCATTTACAATGCTTCCCTATATTTTGATTTAGAGATAAATTAGGGACAGAATAATAGGTGTTCAGTGCTCAAGAAAATAGTGTGAAGGAGGAAGAATCAAATTCATACAGATGACAATGCTATTTATTTCAGAGTACATTCTGAGAAATTTAGAGCAGCAAGGGCAAAAGACAAAGTCAATAAGATTATTAATGAATAAATTAAAGGAGCTAGAGCTGCTATTGCAGGCTAGTGTTTTGAGAAGAAAAGGGAGAAGGGATGGAAGTTTGAGGAAAGCATGATCAGAGAGGGGGGGTATTTTACCATTAGTGAAGTTTTGTACATACCAGTCTTTCTGGATAGATTTGGATCTCTGTAATCTAGAACAAAGTGGGCCACAAAGCAGACTCTCAGAAAAAATTGTTTCATAGCTTACTATTGAACTGTAATGGAATATAAAAAAGTATCCTGGAAGAAATTGGAGACAAGTGGATAAAAGAACAGGTATAAGAAAATGAGGGTGGGGAGACTTGTGGGTTAACTTAGAAAGAGAAGCTACTCCATTCTCTGAGAAGAAGGTAGAAGATCATTACATGGCACCATCACTGCCAACCCAAGTACTTTGAGAACATAAAGGTTAAATTCCAAATATTCTCTGAAGGAATAAACATGGTTTATATATTTTGAAAACCAAACTCACTCTTTCAATTTTCTACAATGTATCTATTTGCAACATCAAAGGTGGGCCAATTTTTAGGAGAAAATCTGAAATGGTCCAGATTGTGAAGGTCCAGGAATTTTGCTTCTCATTTCCTCTTTGCCATCTCTCTGACAACAGACTGGGCTATGAGGGAAAACAAAACAAATGACCAAACTGTCCTAGGGTCTAGCAGCTCTGGCAAATAGATTAAGTGTGTGCTATATTGACAGTTAAAACGGACTTGTCAGGATAGCAAAGCATTTTACTTTTTTGTGCAATCTCTCCAAGTAGTATTATTAGTCAGGAAGTGGTTAATATGTAAGTAAATAACATCCTGGCATAATTCTAGAGGGCGAAAAATTGTTCCCACAGACTACGCTGTTGATATATTTTAAAAATCCACAAAAAATTGACAACGAAGTTGAAGAATGGGGGTGGGGTAACAGTGGCAGGGAAAGCGCCCATAGAATACGATAAATGGCATAATTTTAGGTTCAGAGGGGGAAAATGACAGTTGCTAAAGCAAACATTCCCACTAAGATGACTTGCTAGTTTCAATCACCTTGCGTCAGAGGTAATGGGAAGAAAGGTGGGCCCCTCTCGGAACACCGCTACCCCGACAGCCACAGGCTGGGAAGGATACAGGTAAGCGCCAAGTCGGTGATGCCCGCCCCTCTCCCGAGGGCTGATGAGGGCTCTGCCCGGCGTATCTGAGGGGTCAGTGCCCGGACCGGCGACCGCGCTCTGGTCCCCGGGCCTCCGGGTCAGCATCCTTCACCTCAGCGCCGCCTCCCGGCTCACCCCCAGCGCCTCCCTCATGGCGGCTCCGGCTTCCTGCTTTTCTCCTCGGCCCCTCCCTACCCTCCGTCTCTCAGGCTCCGCGTCACGGGCGCTGGAGGGTTGGTCGCGGCAGCCCTGGCTCCTGCGCAGCGGCACTGGCGACTGTGGTGGCAAATGCAGCAGCGACGGCGGCGTCCTTGCTTGGCAATAGCAGAGGTGGCGGCAGAGACCCCGCCGTTGCCATCTTGACAACCAACGGACGCCGCGTCCTTCGCGACCGAAACCAGGGAGGAGGGCGGGGCTGGGCGGTGCGCCCGGGGCAGCCAATCCGAGGCGTCAGCGGCCACTCCTCTGCGAGGGGAGAGCGGGCTCCGGGGTAGCTACCCCACCCAGGGTCCCTGCCACGGGCTCCACCAGGTCCCTATCCCGAAGCCACGGTCCCACGTTGTTGCAGAAGCGCATAGTTGACCTGTACGTTAGAGCCAGATTCGGTTCCACCTCCCTTGAGGGTGCGTCCCTGGCGGGTATTGAGAATGACGAAAACCAGTGAGATGGAAAATCCCCAGATACAGGCAGATGACACTGGCAGATCTGAAATGATTATTTCGGGGACAAATTGGTTTGGTTTGTTGTTTAATGAGAGAATCATGTTGTAGGGGTGTGAGTTGTGAGGCTCAACTGGGGGAATCTTTATCCTCAAACACCACTTCTTTTAAAAAGCGTTGTGAAGTGGAAAATTTCCATCCTTACATTCCTTCACGCACTCCATGATACTTCTACCATTCCCACCCCCCCACACTTTTTTTTGCCCTACTTATAAAGTTTACATTTCAAAGGCGCCAATTGGTCCTTGCCTTGCTGCCGGATTTTGGAAATGGACCATCACAGCAAAAGCAGCCTAAAAATATTAGTCCAGGTTTAACCTAGTGGTAATCTCCTGGAAAGCGATGCTAAAGGGGATCATCGCATTGAAATTGTTTCAGGGGGTATGGAAAATGGAGTTTTGAGTCACTAGTTTAATGGCTATGTGAGTGAAAATTTGGAAAAGGCTGAAACTTTTTGTTGGAGCTCAACATAAAAACATAAATTTTGAGTGTATTTTAGCCTGGGTACAGTGTGTGTGTGTGTGTGTGTAAAAACTCCCAGCTCGGAAGCAGAATATACAAACCAAATAAAGATGACTCACCTATAGTTCAAATCTCTTTGCCTTTGTGAATCAATTTGTTCAGTTTTGAAGTTCAAATAATAAACTTTCCCCTGAAACTATTTAAAACAGACCTTTTGCAAATTTAAATGTAATGACTCAAATTGGAATATGTGCTGGGGACATATTCAGCACAAATTCAGTTTTGATTTTAAATACAAAATTTCTTAAGTCTGGTTCAGGATGATGCCAAGAAGATAAAATATATAATCCTAATGGAAAGACTAAATGTGCATACTTGGGTAATTAGCTACCTTGGTAAGTTTTTAATTGACCTAGCCACAGGTATTGTCCTTGATTCTATTCTCATTGCTATCATTACAACTCTGTTTCTCCAGCCATGATTTGAGGCTAAGCAAAGTAGGGCAGTGCAAAATGCAAATAAAAGTGAGAAGATTGTGGTTGCTGTTTGGAGCATTTTAGTTTTCCTGAAAGTTTAGCTTTTAATAAATTATTAGTTTGGTAACAAATAACCCCTAGCCATGTAATTGCTTTGTTGCATGATATATTCATTATATTAAGAAGCATGATTTGGTTTCTCAGGTGGCTACAAATGCTTTTGTAATCATTTTTCATTTAAGTGTTGCTTTACAATAAATACCAAGAAGAAAATAAATTTTAAACTTAAGGTTGCCAATTTTTAAAGTCATATATTTTTATTTTTAAAAGTCTTCAAAATATTGTGCAGGTTTTCCACATTTCACTTAAGTTAGTACTAGATTCTCAAAAAAATTTTATGATTAGATTTTATAAAATACACCTTTTAACAGGAAAGGCAAAAATGATTTAAGCAATAAATAATACACTAAAATCCCTATATTTTTTCAGAGAAAACATCTGAATTAAATGTAATGCTTAATTCTTTGTGTTTTTTTTTTTTTTTTTGGTGCTGGGTATCAAATCCAGGTTAAGCATGGTAGGCAAGTGCTCTGTCACTAACCTACATCCCCAGCCATCTAATGCTTAATACTCTCATGCTTCAAACCATAAAATAATTTAAAGATAATTAATAATAATGTTAAAGAATAAATTATTTTATTAAGGAAATATATTTTGAACATATTCTCTATGCCAAGTGTGCCAAGTACTTTCTAGGTACTACAAATACAGGAATATAAGAAATATAGGAATTTAGGAAAATCTTACTTTCATGAGTCATTTTTATTTTTCTTCTCTAAAAGAATAAATATATTAGGTAATAAAAAGTGCTATAAGGAAAAAATAGAGTGGTGTGTGTGTTACAGATTAATGTCTGATCTATTTTAGCTAGAGTGCTCAAGAAAGGCCCCTAAGGAATGGAAATTAGGTCAGAGGTTTGAATGAAGGAAAAGGGTTTCATGCAAATATCTGGATGAAGGATATTACAGGCACAGGGAGTTATAAGAACAAAAGACTCTGAGGGCAGAATCATGTTGCTCTGTTCAACATCAAGATGACTACTATGGCTAGCGCAGAATAAGGTATGGGAAGAATGCTAAAACGTGAAACTGGAGAAACATATGGGTCAGATTTAGTGGGGACTTACTTTAAATGCAAGGACTTAAGATAAAATCCAACTTCCAGTGGAGGATAAGCCCTCAAAGAGTTTTGAATTAATTTAACCTTTAATGAGGGTCACACTAGCTGCTGTAGAGAAAATAGAACACAAGGGGTAAGACAGAAATATTGAGGATATAGAGAAAATTGCCAGAGTAGATTAGGTGAAAGGTGACAGAGACTTTGGCTATTGCAGTGTTGATAGTAGTGATTAGAAATTGGTGTTTAAAATTTGAACCTTGGATCAATAAAGTGTGTTGACAGTTGTAGCAAGTGTAAGAAAAAGTAGTCAACTGTGACTCTCAGATTTAGGATTGGAACACCTAGTTAAGGAGTATTGTCATTTACTAAGATGGGAGGACAAGGAGTGGAAGAAGGATTAAGAGTTAGATTCTAATGAGCTAAACAAGATTTTGCTATTTGACATCCAACTTCATTAACATGGTTTCATAAATGTTCTACTTACAAAAGATTTTACTTACAAAATAACCTTTTATAGTTACAGCCTAGGTTCATGTAACATCTAATTTAAACACTGTGTTAATAGAGATGAATTAAACAACAGTTTGTTTAAACCAAGAGCTGTTTATGAAATCAGGCAGCATTCAGAACCAGAAGCAGTTCAGAGAGCTCTTCAGCAGCCTGAGCTGCTAGCTTTTATAGACTCAACACAGAAAGAAAACAGAGAAATACCTGATTAGCTACAGCTATGCATTTGTCTTATTTGGGCATGGTCTAATCAGTTGGTTGGTTCTGATTGGTTGGAGCTCAACTGTTTGTGATGGATTGCAAATTGGTTATTTGGTACAAAAATACACTATTTAAGGTATGTTTTTCTTTACAGAGGAGCTTCAAATATGAGACAATTTTACCAATGGTATCCTGCTTATTTAATTTAACAACTGTTACAACTTGGCCAGCCTTGTGGCAGCCTGTGATGAACAATTTTTTTCTGTTTTCATTTTTATCTTGGCTGAGATTATTTTTTCTCTCATCTTCTGCAAAAGTATTTTCTTGCTCAAATAAGAATTTCCTAATTTTTTCTCTGTGAAATGAAAAACTGTCAAAGAACAGAGAATTTTAATGTCTGGCTGATTCAAATCATCAAAGTTCTGTCATTTTCATTTCAATTTTGTAAGACTTCAACTAAAGATTTATGGATTAGTGAGATATACTCTTCTAGTCCTAGAATGGATGACAAAGGTCTTCAATATTGTCAGCAATGTTGGCACTGCATATTGATAAAATGAAATTAGAAATAATGACACCACCCAGCATTTAACTGCTATTTTCCACACATTGTGCTAAGGGCTCAAATCAGTCAATCCACACAACAATCCCCATTCTACAAAGGAGTAAATGAGTTGTAACAAAATTAGGGAGGTGAAATCAAGATGCAAACCAGGTAGACACACTGCCTCTCTGAAGAAACTCGGGGAAAGAAGTGTCAGTAAATAATAGATAAGAGTATTTGGGTTTAAATAGCAGGTAGAGGCAGAAGTAGTGTCACAGAGATAACTTAAGATAATTTTTTTCAAAGTAGATACTTGCATGCCTATTGTGTGTCAGTCACTACTATAAAAACTGTGACATGGTTCTTGCCTCCCAGTTCTCAGGCTAGTAAAGGAGAAGGAGAAAATAATAGTTTGAACCAGAAGGAAATCTCAAAAAATTTTACTTTGCCTCATAACTTTAGTATAATGAAGTCTTGGGTATGATTCTAAGATGAAGAAAGGAACCACTATAAAAGAAAATTTGAAGACATCATACGCATTCTCTATATCCTTCAGAGTGGTCATTTTAAATAACAATATTTGTTACATTCAAAAATTTTGAATTTTTAACAATGCAGCTACAAGATGTGCAAATCAGTTGAAGTTTTAGAAATTTGGCAATTATGTCGTTTATATGACCATTAGTAATAGCTATATTCAGTTTAAAAGCATATTTTAAATCTGAATTATCTGCTCTGGATATCCACATGGAACAAATTTCTGCTTAGCATTTGGAAATAGTCCCAATGTAATATTCTTTCCACTCTTTCAATCATTTATACTTCCTGTTTTGGGCAAACTATTTTACAGTTTTTGAGATATAGGTTTTCAAAGGAATTTTTCAAAGGCAAGAAAAATCTGCCTCAAAACTAATCGAATTTATAAATTCATGTTCTACGTATTTATATTATCTATTTATCTATGTATTTTTTTGCCTAGATAGCAAAATCATGGATTTATGAAGTGGGCATGACATGACAGAAAAGGCTTTGCATAACCAAAAATGACAGGATATCTGGAGGACACCTTGTTTTTCATATGAAGGGTGTTGTTTCAAACGAGGGCATGGAAACCAGTAAGTATTGGCTTCTGTTTTTATTGTACAACTTCCAGAAAATTTTAACTGGAGACTCTATGCACTGTAGTTCTTTCCACAGAGAGCTGACTGATATTTGAAGAAGTGTTTTCATTTATCCAAGGAAAATATAATGCATCCATCACAAGTTTTACTCTTATTCTTAAATGTATGTATTTTTATTTGTGGAGAAGCTGTACAAGGTAATTGTATACATCATTCTACGGTAAGAATTTTAGCAATAATATTTTAGCTAGGAAAGCTTGAGTAGCTTTCAAAATATATATTAGAAGTTTGAAAAGATTAATTATAATACAAATATAATTTATAGATTAACTTAAATGGTTATTTTGAAATGTTGAGATTGCTTAAATGCTACTATTTTTAAACTAAAGAAAGTATAAACTTAGGGTTGACTGTTAACAAATTTCTCATAAAGTTTGTACGTAAAAGAAATCTTGGGCCGAGGTTAAAAACTAATTCACAACTTTCCAACTAACTTTGATAATTAAGTATCTGACAGGAAATTAAAAATTCACTTTGCTTTTTTAAAAGCAATTCTATAACATTCCATATTTCATATATACTGCTGCGAATGTTTACTTAGGACATTAAAAATTTCATCCAAAACAGTATCAGAGTGATAGCTGGTATGGTTTATGAAATATTAGGAGTTCTTGGGGATTTGAATCCTCACATACTTAAAAGTTGGTTTTTGATTTTTCAATGTCATAAAATGTATTTACCATTGTATCAAATCCCAAAGTTCCATGGTTGAAACAAGAATTATTTCTAAGAATGCTACAAAAATATTGATTTAACTCCTTAAAATACTTGCTAAAGATTGAACAATCATACTGGAAAAAGGATAACTATTATCTAGATTTTTGGAAGCATCTAGCATGTCAGTCATTATAGAGGTAAAAATAAACAGCAAGAAGTTTAAAATAGATCTGTGTAAAATATGTAAGCATCTTTTTGAGGGCAAAGATTTTACAACATGGTTAACTCTGATTTTCTATCAATACACAGGAAAAGCAGGGAAAATCTTGTTATTATTTTCATTTAACAACAGAGTTAATAAATCTATGTGACTTTTACCAAAAATATTTTATATTGAAGAAAGCAATAGTATGCCAACAAATTTAGATAGCTTTGGAACAACAACTGTAGTTGACCTTTTAATGTTATCCACTATTGATTTTGCGAATCAAAAGTCTATACTTTTTTATTTCACCACTAGGAACTTTCAAATCTATAAACACTTAACCTTTCAGATCTTTGAATATTTTAGTTTATACAAGCTTCCTATGTGTTTTTATATGATTTCTAATAGTGGTGGCAGACAGTCCACATGGTTAGAAATACTGTAGATATCTCAGGGAAATTTCTTAGTCCTTTTTCAAAGAAGTTCAGATTGCAAGATTCTTGGAAGAAGGATGGTTCAGCTCTGTTTTACATATGTAAATTTGTAAAAGTTAAAGGTCAAGACCATAGAGTCAGAAATGGAAATAAACCCTAAATAGTGAAACTATTAGTGAAACTATTAAATTAACATGTTTATACTCCATATCTGAAATTTACCTATAAGTTGTATTTATGGAAGTTTGAACTAACCAGTCTGTTATATTTTTCCTACTGATCATCTTCATTTTATGTCCTGAATTCCAATCTTTCTTTTCTCTGTAAGTCTTCTTATTTAGTGTGTCACACAACATTCATAATTGTTCTTATTTCTATTTTTTAATATAAAGAATTCTCCAGTCATTAATGTTGTAGAAGATGTATCTAATGCAAAAGATGGAATTCAAAGTAATGATACTGTTTATAAGGAAGACTGTGAAGAATCATGTGATGCAAAAACTAAAATTACACGAGAAGAAAAACATTTCATGTGCAGTAAGTATTAAAATAGCCACAATTATAAAGGGATGCAACTCATTACTTTTAGGTAGACATCTGGGTCATTTTATATATATTCTGATCACTGTAGGCCAGAGGCTCTATTTATTGGACATGTAGTAGGCACTTAATAAATGTTTGGTAAATGAATGGATCCTTCTTCCATATACTCCTGTGGCATCAACTGCCCACGGAGGGAGGGACGAACCAGAGGATTCTGATAGTAATATTATATTAATTTTCCCAGGGATATTTTCTTCCTTTCATTAGATCCCTAGGAAATTTCACCTTAGATTTAGATTTTTTTTTTGGAGAGAAAATTCTAAAACCCAATACATTAGCACTGAATACTATAAAAACTAATGCAAAAGGTATAATACAAATTACAGTTGATTTATATAGCAAAGCATAATAAATAAAAAATTTTTAGTCTTAATTGAAAAAGTCATTTAGTCACAGTACAGATTTGTTTTTTTATAAGAAACAGGATGAAGAAGGGAGATTGGAAAGGGTGGAGCTGATGATCTGATCCAGATCTTACAGGACTATTGCTCCTACATCAGGAAGTATGAAAAGCTTAATGTAGCCAATTCTGTGTGTAGCACAAGGGTCTCAAGTTTCTCAAACCAATAAGTGCAGTTTTAGTCCCATTAAGACAAATGTCTAAACCCAGAAAAAAGCTAATAGACTATTTTATAATGTTTTTAAAATAAGTTTTTAATAATAATAATTATATAATTTTTAAAATAAGAAGTTAGAGACTAAAAATTAAAGAGATGAGTCTGGGTGAGTTAGAATTAAAAATATCAGAAATTACTAATGTGATCTACCATTAAGATGAAAGAAACTTAAAATATTTTTTAAAGGATAATATGTGCACTAGTGTGAGGGTTCTTTTGTTATAGAGGTCAACATCAGTATCATAGGTAAAACTTGCATAGGGTCTGAGAAATATGGTTAGTCAATATTTATTTCTTAATTCTGATGATTGTATTTGTTCAGGATGTCTTTGGTGTAGGAAATATCAGGGATGATGGGGCATTATGGAAACATGATCTCAAATTTCTTAGGACAAAAAGCTATTTGCAATATTTTTTCAATTTTTCTCTAAGATGTATTGAAGAATATTTTCTATAAAAATAGTTTTAAAAAGGGAAATTATGTAAAAGTTCATTCAGAAACCAACTAACCAAAACCTTTGACTAAGGTCTATCATGTGTGTACATATATACTAGCAATTTAATTATTTAAGAATATAATATTAGAAAAAATTAAAACAAAGATTTATCTTTAAACTTGCTTGGTATGCCAGTGAATTGCTACTTTTTCACCTTCTTGTATAATAAAAAATTGAAGAATCCTGAACCTCTTGCTTCTATACTTTTAGAAAGTAAGAACTGATATTTAGAATGTTGTCTTTTAATTAGAAGAGATTAGATTAAATATTGCAGGTAATCTATATTATTTGGAAGCATAGTTCCATTAGGAAATGTTGAAACAATTGTTTTCTTGGTTAATTCTGAGTAAACAATATGAACACTCATGTTCAAATAAATTGAGATATTATTGTTTACATATTTATCCAAAATCATGGTAACATCATTATTTTTCACTGTACTTGTTTTCTATATCAATATAATATTTAGCAGTCATTTTTATTATGGTTAAGGAAATCTGCAAAATTCTATTGTTTCCTACACACGAAGTACCAAAAAACTTTTAAGAAATATAATGGATGAGCAACAAGCATCCCTGGACTATTTATCTAATCAGGTATGGATTTTTTAGTATTATGTTGTTATTCCATGTGCGTACTGATTTATAGGTAACCACAGACATAGTTATTTCTTTTTTTATTCATTGATGTTCAGGTATCTATTTAGTTCCTACTATGTGAGAGGCACAATAGGAAGTCTTGGGCAAACAGCAATGAAAATGCTGTGAGTATACAGTACAGTGGAGCAGAAAAATTCATTGGAAAAATGTGGATGCTGTTAGAATATACACACACAAAATATGAGATACAAGAAAGCTGCTCAGAGGAGTGAGCCTGTGAACTGAGTCATGAGAGATAAGTAAATGTTTTAAAAGTCACGAAGGTTCAGTAAGTAGAGGAGTGTGTTTCATTTTAGGGTACCTACTTGGAGGTGGTTCAGGGGTGAAGTGGCTGATGAGGTTGTGGGTATATAAGAAAAACAGACTAAAGGAATAATCAGATACTACATTATACCACCCCAAGAGGCCACTGAAGTGCTTGATCTAGGACATGACACAATGCAGTTGACAGCTAGTATGGAGGATGACTTGAACAAAGGGAGGCAATCAGAAAATATGGCATGATTCAGATTCAGGCACAGTCTGGTAAAGCAGAAACAGGGTCAGGAAAAATCAAGGTTGGGATGTGGACACTGCAGAATTCAATGATTGTTATTTAGCTATGACTTTACTGTTTTGGCAAAGCAGTAAGTATTCAATCTAGGAAAAAGAGCCTCACTGTGTATTTCAGAGCTGGGTTTATAGAGGCTTAGAGGTAGCATTTCTATAATTTAGCTAAAGGAGTTTTGTTCAAATATAAATTCATTTAAATGTGTATGTGTGCATATGCGTATGTATGTTTAGGTTAATGAACTCATGAACCGAGTTCTCCTTTTGACTACTGAAGTTTTTAGAAAACAGCTGGATCCTTTTCCTCACAGACCAGTTCAGTCACACGGTAAGAGCTTTGGTATTTCAGCCTTTTCATATTTGTCTTTTATTACTTAAAATTTTCCTGGACAGCTTGGTGCATTTAAAAGTTTTGTTTAAAAAAAATGCAGCTCGTTATTCTCTAACAGACAGGAGGACTAATACCTACCATTAAGGAAATTACACCATAGACAAAGTGCATTTTCCTAAACTGGAAAACTTCTCTAATCCATGGCCATGAAAATATATCCTGAATCTGTTGAAAACAGCATAATTTTAGGGTAGCTTTATTCTGGGCTTCTCCCTTTGGTATTTTATTAGTAATTACTTTTTAGACAGAAGAAAAGAAAGTTTTAGAGTTACTCCCACCTGTAAAAAATGTTTTTGACATGTATGAAATATTTCAAACTGGGATATGAAAATTGAAAAGAAAAAGAAATTTAAGAGAAATAAACAGAAAGTGAGACTTTTATACTTAAATATAGCATATTGATTCCTTTGAGTTTGGACTTTTAAAGGAAAATGTTCTATAAACCTTAAAAAGATAGATTTATATCAAAAAGTTCCAAGCAAATAAATATCATTGAGGGCTTAGTATGCAAAATTTATTTATTTCTTAGGAAGGAAAGAGAATAAATAATGCCTGAGCATCCCCTATATTCCAGGTACAAAGACAGGTGCTATCATGTTATTTTGTCATTTTAAAATCTTATCATTCTAATATGTATTTTCCATAACTGCCTCTTTATAGGTAGTATAGCATAGTAGGTAAGAGCATGGACTCTGATGTCAGTCTGGCCTCAAATTGTTGATCGCCATTTCTTTGGCATTAGTTTCCTCATCAATAAATTGATAGTACTTACTTCACATACTTGTTGTGAGGAGTAAATGGGTATATACATGAAAAACTCTTAAATATTGCCCATTGTATAATAAGTATGATATAAAAGTTTGCTATGATCATCATCATCATCAAATGAGGAATATACAGCCCAGAAAATAGAACCTGTTCATTTGGATGATAAAGACAAAGCAGATAGTCCTTCATTGTGAACTTCAATAATAAAGTCAGTATAAGAATGTTTCAACTATTTAGAACATGGGCAACCAATTTGTTTCCTGGAAATGAAGGGGAAAATAGGCCATTTTTTATAGCTAACATTTTGTAGATATTTTTTGCATATTAATATGTGATAAGCCCTGTGCTCAGGGCTTTATATAGTTCCTTGCTATGTAAATTGTCAGAATAACTCTAATAAGTAGATTATGTTATTACTATTGCAATATTAAGTAAAGGAAATAAGACTTTGAGAGGTTAGTTAATGATTCTTGGCTAGAAAGGAGTAGAACGAGGACTCTAAGGCAGGCATCTGAGAAACTGATGCTGTAAGAGCTGAATTTATTTTATTTCATTTACAGAAGACACTGTAGATTGCCTTCAAGTGAAATGTAATACTTGTAGTACAGTGTAATGCCTGCTTCCACACTCATATGCTTGTAGTCCCCTGGGAACTGAATGCTTTGTATAAGGTGATTAGGAGCGGTGACAATGCTAACTGCTATCCACAGAATGAGTCCTAACTTCAAACTTAATTTCTTCTTGGTGAAGAAAATGATTTCTTCTGTCCATCTTTTTGGCTGTTGTTAATAGTGGCCTGCAACACATCAGAGTCTCTGAAGTTTGAAATAAAGTAGTCAAGGATGTATCAACAGTAGTCAATCCACTTAATTCCTTTGAGTTTTCTCCTCTCCTTTCATATAAATTTCCTTTGGACATTATGCCCTCTAAGACAAATCTCCTTTCCCAAAAGGGTATTATTTATTTTAAAAAAGAAGGAATACTTATAAAATATATTAAATGTGTTGATCCCAAAAGAAACATTTAAACAGTATAAAATGCAAATCACTAACAGTGATGTTATTAGTGAAGGCTAATTTTACCGTTCAATCTTTAATTCCGTTTCTTCCATATGTTTCCTTATTTTTAAATCACTTTTTATATCTAAGATATTAAAACCTTTATATAATTAATGGAAATTTTAGTAATAATTTTAGAAAGCTCTGACAGTTCTCTACAGTGAAATGACTGTCATAAACAGTATCCTAAATAACTAATTTTACTTTTCTAGGTTTAGATTGCACTGATATTAAAGATACCATTGGCTCTGTGACCAAAACACCAAGTGGTTTGTATATAATCTACCCTGAAGGCTCTAGTTATCCATTTGAGGTAAAGTTTTCTCTTATTATTTGGGATAAGATAAACATCCAACCAATTTAATTAATATTATAATTTTAATATTTATTTTTTTCTTGAAAATTTTAAATTAGTGAAAAAGTCCAATTCCAAAATTTTGGTATTCTATAATACTAATACCCCACCATAAACCATTAAAAGAACTAGTCTATCTTTCATTTGTCTATTTGAGTTTCCATGACTGCCCACTGAAAGTAAATCCTTTTGGTGCAACATTTTACATTATCCTTATAGTAGACAGAACTATGCAGTACAAATCTATGCCTTAAATAGTTTCTAGAGATTAAAATCTGTTTTGCATTGGAATTTACTAGAAATAATTCTGATCTACTTCCTATTAATTATGCTTCCTTCTGATGACAAATGATTGTATAAGAAGTTAATAATTTTTAAAAACCTTTCACTGGGGTGCAAGGCAGATTGATAAAATGATCCATTCATTCATTTCTTTACAATTTTTTAGTTGTATATGGACACAATACCTTTATTTTATTACATGCTAGGCAACCGCTCTATCACTTGAGCCACATCCCCAGCCCCTGATCCATTCATTCTTAATTTGAATAAAATTAATTACTCTTATGTCTATTCTTAGTAGTTTCATTTGGGATTTCTTGTAGAAATTTCTACTAGAGATAATGCACATGAGTGTGTTTATAATATATGTATTTTTCCCAGGTACATTTTTTTTGTGCATAAGAAAATTTATGATACTTTTTCCTTATTGATAGTCTTTATTGCTCAATAAAATAAGTTTTTTTTCTAAGTTGATTCTACCAGTTTCTCTTCTTAGAGGTTCTACCATTTTTCTTTTGTAATCTATTGACAAGATGTCAAAAATTGGGAATTAGGTGGGAAATAATTTTAAAATTACGTAAATTACTTCGCCTACAGATTCAAACCTGGATCTGAACAACTGTGGCAAGGAAGGCTTCTAATTTTGTCAAGAGTGGGATGCATAATTCCCTCTTCTGTGGGGAAGTGTTGGTTCCCTAACTTCCTCCACACTGCTTTCTCTGTCTGTGTGGGAAGATTCTGCTGGAGAGGGTTGCTCTGTACTCTTCCCCTGTCACTTTGACAAGTCCCCTGCAGGTGCCCTCTTAGGGGCATTTTACACAGCATCTGCCCATGAGCACCTGCAGGGAAGATGGATATCATGTCTCTGTCTGAAAATGCCAGGCTGAATGGCTTGTGGGAGAGAACAATCAAAGGCAGGCATACAGGCATAGTTAACACTGTAAAAAAAGTTAGTGTTTTAATTCAAAGAAAAAGTTAATTTGTAAAGTAATATATCACTGCCACATCAGAACAGTATTGTTATTACTAAACTGGAAGATATTTATAGAGTTGAGGCAATTATATATTTTAAAAGGTGATTGATAAGGGGACTACAATAAGCTGGTTTTATAACAAGTTTTATTTCTAGATATGTAAGAAATCTGAATATGTTAATGACATACAATTGTAATCACAATGTTTGGTGGAAGTATCTTCTTTCTGTCTGGGCCTACTAATGAAGCATGAGTTTTATAATGTCACATAATGAAAATAATGATGTGTTATTTTGGTATTTTCTGGGCCTGTTTTAGGTAATGTGTGACATGGATTACAGAGGAGGTGGATGGACTGTTATACAGAAGAGGCTTGATGGGACAATTGATTTCCAGAGGTTGTGGTGTGATTATCTGGATGGATTTGGTGATCTTTTAGGTCAAATTTTATGTATTTCTATTCTATCTTTTGATATTATTTCTAAAGACTGTATCTGTATTGGTAAAAACGGCAAATATATATGATTATTGAAATATGACTTAAATTACCCTATCCTTTTAGGTAAAATTATTAAAAAAAATCTTCAGGTGAGGTCTAGAAGTCTTTATATTTAGTTATTTGTTAAAATGTGATCTGAGTAAAAACTCTAAGCTGGACATTTATTAAATATCTATTATGGACCCAGCAGAGTTGCAGCAGGTGCTCACCAGCTGTAGAAAGAAAATGTGAATGGGCAAGGTTGCCATATATCTTAAACTACTTGAGGTATGTGCTGTGTCTACACAAGCAAATTAAACAAAGAATTGAAGTACATAACTGATAAAATTCAGATGATTTGAATTGGACATACTGTTTTATAAACAATTAATAAACATTACCATGCTCAAATTTGAAAATTACAAACCCCAGTTGAATTATAAAATCTGTTTAGTTATTGCCACATGGTAGCATCAATTTTGCTAGTAAACAGAAACACCAGTATTTCTGAACCATGCAGAATTTTATATTAGTTGGAACTTCTGCAGGTGATTTTGAAAATTTTTATGCTATCTTAATGGTTGCTATTATAATTGAAATGTTTATCCTCCCATAATAATGTCATCTAAAGATTCAGTAAGAGGTTGTATTGGTCTTAGTGATAAAAAACACTACTGCATTTGGCTGATAGCCAGATAATTGCTGTGCTCTGGAGTCTAGTTAACTACGTACTTTTTAGCATTATTTCTAATCTCCCATTGAGTGCTTCCTCCTGAATTAAATAGTCATAGATTGATATACAGACTTCCAATTATCATTTTTATTTACTTCATGCTTATGCTTAAGCTCTTCATGCAGGTATTCTTCATGCAAGCTAAGATTGCTTTGTACTTGATACAGTTTTAAAATTAAACTGGGGATTAAGGAAAAATGTACTGTTAAGTCTGAAATATGAGGTTGAAGTAAAGAGGAAAGATGACAGAGATGCTTAAGTTATAACTGCATGAGACTAAAAAGACCCTGTAGGTACCCATTTGACAGTGCTCACTTTCTTCCCATACTTATTCTGGATACTTTTCAATTCTAACTGAGAGGTAGTTAAAATACCTCTGTAAGCCCTGGAGGAGGACTTAATATCTCAGTTATAGTTTCAACAGTTTTAACGCTGTCACATTATGCTCTAACTCTTTGAAGTTTGTTTTGATCACACTCTTAAGTTCTTGGACAGTTTCATAATTCAAGTAGAAGGACATATGTTGGGGTGTCCACATTTAGGTTACATCATGGTGGGTAAAGGGAGGTAGAAAGCCATTGGCTAGACAAGCATGCAGAAGCACATTTCCTGAATTTGGGAATTTGATGGTTCATCTGGATCTACAGTTGTCTTGGAAATACTGACCCTACACCTGGGACACTTTAGTGTTGCTACATTCTACTTCCAGTCATAGGTAATTGACACTGTAATATAACAAATATTTTTTCAGAAAGTGCACTCTGAGACAGAAAAAGTAATTTCAAATGATCATTTTCATGAAATGTTTCTTTAAGAGCAGCCAATTTGGAAGTTAAACCTCTGACATTTATTGGTATACATCATTTTGTTACCTGCCATAATATGGAAACAAAGTTTCTGTTGACATATTATGAAAAAAACCTTGACTTTTAAGTCAGTTTTAAAATGAGTTTTTGAATTTAATATGTGGAGCTAAAATGAACCAGTTTTATTTTCCCAGTCTAGTGAAGCAGAAGTAGGAAGACTTTTAAAATTTTTTATTTTTTAAAAAAATCAGAATTAGATAAACACTGATTATTTGAGTTAAGCCATCTAGTCTTTATAATTATTTATGTGAGTCATCTCAGAGTTAATGACACACTAAATGACACCCAACATTCAATAATAAATGGTTGTTCTAATTTGTGTTAAAATATAATAAAAAAAGTGATTTTTTTTTTACAGGAGAATTTTGGCTAGGACTAAAAAAGATTTTTTATATAGTAAATCAGAAAAATACCAGTTTTATGCTGTATGTGGCTTTGGAATCTGAAGATGACACATTTGCTTATGCATCATATGATAATTTCTGGCTGGAGGATGAAACAAGATTTTTTAAAATGCACTTAGGACGGTATTCAGGAAATGCAGGTGAGTTTCTTATTCTTAAAATTATCCAAGATGGAAATATCACTGACTCAGTATATAGGTGAAGATAAAAAAATACGTGTCTCTTAGTATATGATACATTACTGATAAAATAATAGGTTAGGGACAAGAAAGCTAGCCAAGTCTGGAGTTTTGAAACTCTGTTATGAACACTCTATCACCTCGTGATTTTGAAATACTTAATAATATTCTTTAAAACATATACCATATGTAATCCCAGTTGACTTTTTGGATGGAGACCCTGTGTAGGCTGGGAGGGCATTATTTTTTGTGTGTGTGTTCAGAGAGGCTGACATTTAGAAGTCAGATAATGTTACAGCTGGTTTCTATTCTTTCCACTTTGCCAGAGAAGAAACTTAAAAGATTAAGTAACTTGCCTGAGACTTCCAGCTTGTCACACCTGAGCCAGGGCAGTAATCCAAGCTGATAGAAACAAGAACTTACTGTTCTTTTTACTCCATCTGGATGCATCTACTCATTTCCCAATAAATTTGTTAGAAATTCAAAATACTTAATGATAAATCTTTATTTTGGGCTGAAATTTTAAAAACATTTTAGTTAAGAAATACTAAAGTCAACCCCCTATTACCACACTTGTTCATTATGTATATTCAGTGTTAGAAATAAAAATTATGCCCTCTCAGCTCTTTAACTATTCACAGTGTGGAGAAGATAACACGGAAAACACAGACTACTAATAGAGCTCTGGGGGCCAAAGAGAGCATGAGAATGATTTCAGTTGGTTGCACCAGAAATTTTTCATGGAAGAGTAGTTTTCAACCAGGGGCTAATGTTAAAAGCTGGGAAGTTTTTTGAAAGTACATACTCCTCTCCAATCTGATTTGGTGACTTTTGGGCAGATGGATATGTTGGCATATTCACAGTAGAGAACCATGGACCAGGTCTTGGAGCTAGGGATAGGTTTTTGAAAAGTGAATGCTGGCAAATGGAACAGCTCAAGTCAAGGCATAGAGGGAGGAAAGTTACAGGGTCCAGAGAGTTGTCTGGTATGGATGGAATCTATGCCATCTGAGGGGGTTTGGTCTTGGGATATTAGGGGAAAGTCTGAAATTCAAATCTGGATATATAGGGAAAATTTTAAAGAGTTACAGCATACAGTTTTCAAAGCTTCATCTCTAAAATTGTAAAGAGCTATCTAAATATGGTATGCTATGTTAGGAAGTTTATGTGGGGGTTCTCTAAAAGATGACTATGATCTAGTTAGAGAACAAATTTATAATGGCAAGTTTTTCATTACAGTACCCTGACATGCTGTATTCTACATTCTCCCAACAAGGTTGTTAAATAACTTTCAGCTATTGGTAACATAATATAATCACAACAGTGGAAGAAAAAGGTGTCAGTAGAATGTAAGAATAGAAACATAGATAAAACTAGGGGCTTAACTGTAATCGGGTATGTGGTAGAAATGGGCCACTAATTTGACTTTGAGTTCAGAGGAAAAATAGGATTTAAATGTGATCATTTGAGAAACACAGTTGTTAAGTAAAAAATACAAATATTCCCAATGACAAAACATAGAAAACAGTATCATGTTCTTTAACTACACTCTCACAGGAGATGTGATGAATACATTTTAATGAACTATTTCTCAAGAAATAGACATATACATATATTTTAAAAATGTGTTGTTAAATATAATCCATTGAGGTGCCCGTATGATGTGTGATCCTTCTGATGGTTGGACTTTGCTAGGGCAGAGTATTCATGGATTGATCACAAAATTTAGACAATGCTCCATAGGTGGTGTGTCTCTCTTAAGGACTTTTGAAAGGTATTGCATGGTTTGCAAGTTGAAAATTATATTCTTTCTGCAAAACAATACCTGCAATGTGTGTATTTTGATTTCCATCAAGTGCAGAGTCAGAGACTTTAATAATCATCAGATTCTAGCGTTTAGCATAGACCACACCACTAATGAAGTTCTTCAAGCACCATGAAAGATTTATCTCCATAGATGCCAACCATTCAGAAACATAATGAAACAAATGTAGGCCTTGCTTTCTCTACACATCTTACACAGCTTCTTTTAGTGTTTCAAAGTTTATTAATCAAAATTTATGTTTAGGGAAATGTAGGTATTATGGGTTTACTAAGAATATGTTCATTTCATGGAACTTTAGAAAACAAACTATAATTCCTTCTCTTGCGACTTAGTTAAACTGGGTTGTCTTGGTCAAGCTTCTTAATCTCTAGAGGGTTATTGTGGATATCAGGCATACTCTGCAAACAACCATCTATGAAGAAAAATAAAACCTCGGAGTATAGCTGAATTTTTCTCGAGGTTATTAGGAATTCTATATAAACTTGACCCCTAAATTAACATCAAACAATTTTTGAAATTATAAATCTAAGTTTTTTAAAAGTAAAAATTTTACCTTTATCTATCCATAACTATTTAAAGTGGTGCAAATTGTAGGTATGGAAACCTAGTGTGTAAGCTATTTTCTTATCCTAAATAACCAATTACCATATTGGAATGATAGGCTTGTACACCATCATTTCTGGCCTAAATTATTTGATTTTGTCTACACAGCCAAACTTCCATTTTGGTTTCTAACTTTCATATCTAATATCCATTTAAAGATGCTTGTCACATTGAGGAATTCATTACCAGATATGTGAGAGATTTTAAGTACAATAAATAGTAGAAAAATAAACCTTATTTCTAGATGTTACACTTTTGCATAATAGGTTGGTAGTGGTTGATTAGAATAACGGAAATTGCCTCTTTTTAAGTGAATTGCATTCACTTAAAAAATCTGTTTTATGAAAAATGGTGGAATGAGACAGACATCATTGCCCTATGTACATGTATGATTCTACGAATGGTATGAATGTACATCATGCACAACCATAGAAACAAAAAGATGTACCCCATTTGTGTACAATGAATCAAAATGAAGTCTGTAAAAATTAAAAAAAAAATCTGTTTTACCTAGGTGATGCATTCCGGGGCCTCAAAAAAGAAGATAATCAAAATGCAATGCCTTTCAGCACATCAGATGTTGATAATGATGGGTGCCGCCCTGTATGCCTGGTCAATGGTCAGTCTGTGAAGAGCTGCAGCCACCTCAAAAACAACACTGGCTGGTGGTTCAACCAGTGCGGTCTAGCAAATTTAAATGGCATTCATCACTTCCCTGGAAAATTACTTGCAAGTGGAATTCAGTGGGGCACATGGACCAAAAACAACTCACCTATCAAGATTAAATCGGTTTCAATGAAAATTAGAAGAACTTATAATCCGTATTTTAAATAATCATATATTAAATTGTAGTGCAAGTTCCACAACTATTTTTGATATTAAAGATTTTACATAGTTCCTTGTTTTACTTAGGATTTCAAAGATATTAGCTAAAATTTAATTACAGATGGCATTTTAGTGTTAGAATTTAATTAGAAAACTTAGAATTTTGTAGTATTTTATAAAAGAAATCATGGCATAGTGTATGTTCTTACTGCTAACTCTATTAATTATATATAATGAAATCTGTTTTAAGTGAAACAACTTGTATTCCTAAAATTTATAGTGCTTTTAAAGGATTTTTTGAAAGCTTCCTCTTTGAAGCGTATAGATCACAGTATGTTATTAGGAAAATTGAATATTTTACTTATTTCTATATTCATTTTATAAATTACTAACATATGCAACTGGTAATTTCCACTGAAGATAGATACAAGGAATACCTTTTATGCAGATTAATATATACACTCCACATGTTTAAAAACATTATTTGTTGGTGATGCTACAATATATTTTACAAGTTTGCTGCCAGAATAAAGTCCTTGGTTTCCAATTTTGTCATGGTTAATATTTTTGTTCTTGTTTGTAATTAATTTACTGTACATTTATATCCTGATAAGTCACATTCTAAAACACATATATATCTTAACTCTTTAAACCCATAGGAATGATAAGAACTTTAAGTGAAGGACAGTGGAAAAAGAGTGATGAATCAGTGGTCGAGTTGTGCTTGGAAGCAAGCTGATCCTTTCTACTCTTCCTGAGTTAGAAGGAGTTGGATGATAAGGATTTCATGGGAGAAGACATCAGGGAACATCCTGGGCCAAGTGCCAGTTTTTAATAAGAAAGACAAGGGAAGCAATCAAGAAGTAGCTTTGAACAGGTAAGTACTTTGTCCAGAGTTAGGGTTATGCAATGTACAAAGGAGGAGAGCAGTGGTTGAAATGAAATAGGAAGAGGATTGAATTAAAAGTAGTTAGGAGGGGACTGATGTCAGGGTGAGCTAGCTGAACCCAGAATAGGATCAAGCTTGTTCAGAATGCAAAATGTGATTTGGGTTCCTGGGATAGTAAAAAAATGACAAGGAGATCATTGTTCAAGATTGCTTTCACTTTGAAATCCTCTCAAAGTGATGAATAAATCATGAACAGGATATACATGAGGTAAGGTTGCAGATGGGTGCACAGGGTTCCCCATGGCCTCCTCCCCACAAGCATCTCTCAGAGGCACAGATGAGGTTCTGTGTCTTGGCGATGGAGTAACGTGCTGGCCAGGCTGGAGGAGCACAGAGCTATGGGCTCACTGCCTTTTATACCTGTAGTGATTTTAACTTATTTTCTAGATTCTGGGCCAGAATCCAATCTTCCTTATGGCAACTGTAAAGTCTAGGAGCTTTTATATTTTAAATTCCATTGTAAAAACTACCTAGATGATGGAAACATTGAAGGATTACTGCCCCCCACTCTTACTAGAGGTTTAGCTTTCTGTGTTTCTTCTTTTCAAGTTTTCTGTTACTTAGAGTAAATGTAGTTTAGTATCACAAGATATTTTGAGATGGAGACCACATTTGCATACTTTTTAGCAAAGTATGTTGTTATAATTGTCTATTTATACTGTTGGTTACTGTTAATCTCTTTTGGGGCCTAATTTATAAATTACACTTTATTATAGGTATGTACGTATAGAAAACCCCATAGTATATATAGGATTCTTTATTATCTATCTATGGTATTGAGCCTCTCCTGGGGGTTTGGAATGTATTTCCACAGATGAATGGGGTTTCTGGACTTATGGTACTTAGGAGAAGATGTGTATCAGGTGCCAGAAATCTTGGAGATCTCAGAATTCTGCCCCTTACAATAAAGCTATAAAATTAAAACAGTCATAATGAGGAAAAAAGACAGGTCAGTAGAATAGGGATTCTATAACTTAGGAAAATACGTAAAACTTACAGTATGTGGGAAAAATAGAGTATTATGTCAGTGGGAGAAGAGATGAATGAATGGTAATCGGGAAAATGGCTAATAACTTGAAGATAAAAAGGAACATTTTATTTTATAAAAATTACAGATTGATTAAATATGTGAAAAAACAAAATTACTTAATATTAGGCAAATCTGTGTGAGAAATCTTCCATTTGGTTACTTGAATATTTGAATATTTGAAGGTTCCATATACCCCAAACATAATAAGTAAAGGTAGAGACGTAAGAAGAACTAGAAAAAGTATTTTAACAAAAGATAAATTATATTCCTTATATATGATGCATCCTAAAATATAAGAAAAGAATATTCTTGGAAAATAGGCAAATGAGAATAGCAAATTGATAATTGCTGATAAATGGTCAATAAATATAAAATTATCTCATGATTTATCACAAAAATTAGGACCTAAGACTGTCAGCATTTACATGAGGTAACACTACATAGTTTTTGAACAGAAGCTGGGAAATGGGATTATTCATACTTTTAATGTAAATTGACATAAACTTGCTGAAGGAATAGTTAGGAGAGAAGAGCTTATCTCACTTTTATGTAACATATTTATATACACAAAATTATGAATATTCAACCATAGCTAACAGAGTTTACTAGATGCCTGATACTATGCTAAACATTATGGATCTCCATCCTTAGAAAAAATCCTGAGAGTTATTCTTCTTTTCCTGATGAAGATATCAAATCCAACGTAGAACCACAGCAACACCCCTTATGTGTGACATGGAATTTGAACACAGATCTTCTCAACCGATGTCCCATAGCTGGTGTGGTGGGAAATGGGAAGGCTTACAAATGTGTGGCCCTGCCCTAGTCTGCTTCCAAACACTCTGCTATCATGCCGTGCAATGAATGTTCTGTAAGGGCAAATCAATTCCTATGTCAGTTCTGAAATAGTTCTTCAGCAATATTATAAAGGAAGATTTTGTAAAGCCATATGTTGATATAATAACAGGAGATATGAAGGCAGGTAGGTGAAAAGAAAATTTTACTGTCTATTAAAATAAGCCTAAACCGGCATTGCCAACAGCTTGGGTAGTTGCTCATTATTCAGGGAACGAGGTAAGAGATTCACAGGATCTGTGCTTTCAAATAAACACGCATAACTAAAAAGTTTGGAGAAACAGAAATGAGAAAAATTAGCATGTAGAAGCATGAAAAAGGCTATTTTTATTTCATTGTTAGTAGTATTATACACTTAACATACTCATGCTTTTTGTTTTTTGTAAAAGTTGAATTTAAGAAGTCAAATACTTGTTATGTGGCACTTAAGAATTTAATGTATCAAACAGATGGGAATAATACTTGAGGTATTTCATTTTCCACAAATGCTGAAGCACTGTATATTTTAGCAAGGCTGGTCTAAAACTGAAACAAATGGCACAAGGAAAATTTTGATTACTTCTAAGTTATACAAATTTCTTAGAATTTGTATATTTGAATACGTTAATCTTGAACTTCATGTTTGGATATAAATTTTATTACAAAAAGACATTTTAAAAACTGCACAGAAATCTTAAAGTAGAACTCTTAAAACCTGTTGAAGGCTATTTAGAAGACATAAAAAGACTTACTACCATAAAAAATATTAATGCAGCAGATAACCTGAGAATTAAGTACTTTACCAGTCTTCTACCATCTGGACAACAGTGCTTAAATTGAACTTTTAATTCTAAATGAATATTCATATAAACAAATACACATTTCTTTATCATGCAGCCGATATATATGCAAACTACCATCTTATCTCAGCTTAAATATGCTCACTCCAGTCAGACCCCTGCTAGGAGGGTGTTTGTAAGTGTTGCAGGGTGCAAGATCAGACATCTGGATGAAGTGCTGGAAGATAACTCATGGCTTCGGCTGGGTGTGTGCCTAGTTCTTAGCTGGAGATGTACAGGTCTGACACAACAAACCCTAGGCTTAAAATGCAGTTAGGGAAGAAGGCTGATTTATGTCTGCCCTAAACAAAGGTGGGAGAAAGTCAGCTATAGTGTGTGTGTGTGTGTGTGTGTGTGTGTGTGTGTGTGTGTGTTTTAACTCCACTGTTTTTCCATTTACCCAGGTATGTGTGGAGGTGTCCCCTTGGGGACTAGGACTAAGACCAGAGCATTTTCCTGGGAGAGTGGCTTTTCCATTGAGGCATTTTCCTTTCAGGTTTCACCCTCTGCCCCAGGAGACAAGTGATCCTAAAGGGAAGTCAGCAGTGTTCCTCTTCCACCCCCATATTAATAAACAACAACAACAACAAAAAAAAAATTAAGAGAAAGTGTTTTCTTCTTTGTGTTTTCAGCCTTTCCTCTTTAAAGTATCCAAAGATATTTTAGAGAAAAAGTGAATCCATGCATCAGAAGGAGTTTGCACTGGCTCTGGAAATTATCTGGAAGGAATCCCTGCCCTGGGGCTCTTGCAGGCTGTTGGTCGCTCCTCCTATCATCGGAGCAAGTGGGAAGAACTGATGGCTGGGGTTGGAGTGTTTTGAACCTGTGGGTCTTAGTGCCACATGATTCCAGGTGGTGAGGTGTGGGATGTGGCCATGAGAGTAAGTGATAAACACCAGACAGGGTCTGGTCTCTGCTCATGGGAAGTGAGGATGTCAGAGAATTGAGGCACCAGGATACTGTGTATATTGAAACTTTCCGGAGTGATAGAAGGTTTTAGGAAGAAGAGGAAAAGTGAGTTAGGTGGTTAAGTCTTGTAAGAATGAAGATAGGTGATCAGCCCATTAAACAACTAAGAATGGGGAGGGATAGGTAGGTTTGGGAGTAAATCGGAAGGATTGGTTCTTTCTCAATGTAAATGGAATTGCCCCGTTATTTGTTAGAGTACTATTGTCGCTTTATACAGGGAAGAAATAGAAGATAATGGCATGACCTCAGAGTTTATTTACAGTGATCTTCCTGGGTTTTTTTTTTTTTGCTCTTAAACAAACTACCCATATTCAATTTCATTGCTTTCATTTCTCTTGGTTTGGTGAACCCAAACCAAGAGAGATAATAAATACGACAATTTTCACCACACTGTGGTGACTTTAAGGATTGTTGACTTGTGAGGTTAATGTAGGCCATCTATTTGTTTGAGATAGATTATGCTTTCACTGAAATCTCAGAAATGAGCCCCAACACATGGCAGTAAAAGTTCTGAGATTGAGAGAAAACTATTGAAATTTCTCAGACATTTTAGTTAGAAAATAAGAGAAGTTGACATGTCTCTACCAACTTTCCTTCATACTTTTTCTTGCCAAGAGCTTGGACTAGAAGGCTCCTAGACTTTCCTGTGGATAGGACTTGCCAGGCCTGCCCATACTAGACCTATCCTTGCTCCAGACAGTCCTAAATCTGGATTTAGAATGGTTTAAATCAGTGGTTGGCAAAGTGGGGTCTACCCTTTGTAATTTTTGGTCAGTAAAGTTTCATTGGAAATTAGCCATGCTCACTCATTTATGTATTTTCTATGTCTTCTTTCATGCTACCATGACAGAGTTTAGGAATTCACACTAAGGCTATATGGTCCGTAAAAGGGAAATATTTATTATCATGTCCTTTAAATAAAATATTTTCCAAATTATGGATTAGATTTAAGATAAGGAATTGGAATAGGATCCATCAAAGGTTAAACTCTCTAGGAAGAGAACAAACCAGAAAGATACTTGCTGCTGCAGCTTAGGTGCCTTGTCCTAGGGGACATGGATTACTAGGACTTGTGCCTTCAATGCTTAGCTTCTGATCAAAAGTTCCCAATTCCTTTGATGGAGGTATCTAATATGGTAAAAGGGCACCAAAATTAAATCCTAGATGACCTGCTGCTCCAGCCCTTCATCCCATAATAGGTTAGCATCCCTTGAGGAGAACATGAAGGAAGAGAACCTCTGGGAGGTTTGTAAATTTAGTAGCAGGGCATCTGGGTCATCTTTTCTCCATTCAGGGAGTCACTATTCTTCTATAGCTTCCTCATGACACATATCCTCATAGGTACTGTTTGCAGTTCCATTAGATTCCCCTATATATAGCAATCTCACCCCTTTCTATATACTAGGGCTTGCTTGCCCATTTGTCTGGGAGAACAATTCCAAGCTTATGGGGAAAGAGGGGTTTGCTCAATGGACACTAGGTCATAGTAAAGGGACTTTTCAATCTCAGGCCAGAATCTGATTCCACAGCAAAGTTCCTCTAATTCAATCTCTCTCTTTATCTGTTCCCCGAGGAATACCCTTTGTTTCTTTAGCTCTTATGGCAAACAGCAGATATTCAAGACTGTTTTCAGGGATCATAAAGCAGTTATATTAGTTTCAAAGACTTGTGTGTGATCTTGGGAAGGATTTGCCCCCTAATAAGATCCAATTGGGCCATATTGGATCTAATAAGGGCCAATTGGATCTTATTAATACTGATATTTTATTTCAGGGAATTGCCCTTGGTTTCTTGGAGGATGCTCCTTCATCATGGCAAATTGTTTCATCTGGATGTTGAATATATCTAATTCTCCTCAAGCTCCAATATATTTGGCCTCAAGTTCTACTTGTAAAAAGCCAACATCCTTCTATTTTCAGATATTCTTGCCTCACACAGGGAGTCTATTATTATCTTTGAACATACAATAAGGATAAGCTTTTTTGAGTTTCCTAGGGTGCTAAGCCTTGGCCATATTCTACTGTGGACCTAAGGAGTTCAGACTGGTGTGAGGAATTAGGAAGCTCTGGTAGTGTGTTGCTACAGCTCTGAATTGGTTCTGAGGGGTTTTGGATCTCTGCTTGTTTTGGCACACTTTCTCAGGTTTGACTTCCCCTGGGATCACTCCCCTTCCCATCTTGTTAATACCTTTCAAATAGAACTTTTACCTGGAGGTCAAATTTAGCTCTGTATGGGTCTGCTTTGATTCTTGAGAAATTTCACATTAGAAGTCTCAGAGTAACCTCCTGGCTTCATCTAACAGTTTCAGCACTCATAGTACCTGAATTTTACCTATAAATGGCTCATGACTGATGGGTCCTTGTATGGATGTTCACCTCAGGTCTTCCCCTCTACATGAATGGTATCAGCTTTTGTCCTCTAAGAAGGAATTTGAGGGTCTTTTCTCCTCTTTTTCTCCTTCCCAGAATACATTCAACCTCAAGAGAAAAATATAGCAGATTTCTTTTTCTGTCCCCCATTATAGGTTTCAGTTTCTTCAGTACTCCTTAGAGTTTTCAGTAAATGTTTATGAAGAAAGTGCCGTGATTTGAATGTTTGTGTCCCCTTCAAGTGCACATCCTGAAATCTTTGATCGAGTGTGAGGCATTAGGAGGTAGGGACTTAGGTGATTTCACCAGACATTGAATAGGCCTCCATCATGGATATCCTGGTCCTTGGAACTATGAAAAATGAATTTCTGATGTTTATAAGCCATCCAGTTTATGTAATTTTGTTATACACTGACTAAGACAGAAGAAAACTTGTTTTATGTCATAGATGTTGCTTAGCATAGTTAGAGTCCCTGGTTGGAAGATTATTTCTCCATTTGTGATTAATTTCACCTCAGTTTACACAGTTTTCCCTTTATCTTCTCCAGCTCTTTATTGCCCACCTGGATGCCCCATTAATTTCAATCCCTCTCTGGATTAATTTATGTGTAGAGGTTCAAATTATTTTGCAGCTTTATGAGAGCTATCTTAGGGCTCTCGCTTGTAAACCTTGCATATTTTCTAAGTAAGTGGAAAGGACTAACTGCTGGCTGAATTCATGGGTTTAAGAGCTGAATGGCTCCTTGTAGAGAAGTCCAGAATATGTCCAGCGATGTGGGTAAGAGAGGGAGGTGAGTGACTAATATAAACCCATAGGTAGTCTTTGTTTGAGAGAAGTTCAGAAAACTGAGAGCCTTGTTGAAATTCTCCAAGGTGGTGTTCAAGTGGTTAAATTTAGGATTAGAGAAGATGACCGAATGAATGAAAGTGGATGACCAGACTGGTAAAACAGCCACCAGAAGGAGTGGGTCTGATAATGGTGCCTTTCTCTGGGTACTTTCTTGAGGGTATGAGCTAAAACAAACAAACAAACAAACAAACAAACACACAACCCTGAGGAAATCATCAAATCATTAGGGTCTTCTCCAAGGCCACGAGGATATGAGCCATGTGTCCCTTGTACTTTATCAGTAGTGAGATTTGAAGAAATTTGAACGTCTGTGCCACAGGGCTAGGATTATATGCCAAGAAGACTCTGGTGGTCTGCAGGAGCTGCTTGAGGGTTGTGTGGGTAGAAATTTTTGGGGGATTTTGTCCTTCTGAACTGGCTGTTCAGGCTCTAGAATGGTTCTGGTAAATTTCCGCCTCAAATTTTTCTCTGCTCATACGTTATTAGAGGGTATTTGTGATGAATTTGCTGCAGTGCCTTAGCAGATTAGGAGAGGCTCTGATTAGGTGATGTGGGGTGGTATGCTGGAATAGATTGTTAGATTCTGTGATTGGTTGCCTGAGCCTTGCTTCAAGGACTTTGTGAAAAATTTCTTAAGCAGCATGAATTTCCCTTCCACAGATATAACTCTTGCCCTTCTCTGTGGAAAGGGACTGATTTTGATGGTTTCAACTGGATAATTCAATAGTCCAGATTTGGGAATAGGCAACATTCTCTTCAGCATCTTTTTTTTTTTTTTTTTTTTTTCGGTACTGGGGATTGAACCCAGGGGCACTCCACCACTGAGCCACAACCCCAGCCCTATTTTGTATTTTATTTGGAGACAGGGTCTCACTGAGTTGCTTAGGGCCTTGCTAAGTTGCTGAGGCTGGCTTTGAACTTGCAATCCTCCCGCCTCAGCCTCCCAAGTGCTGGGATTACAGGCGTGTGCCACCGCACCCGGCTTTAGCATCTCTTTTTAAGAATGACTTCTGGTTATATTGGCACTGTCCCAGGGATGGAGCAACACTTGGCTTATATTTTCTCAAAGGATTTTGAGGACCTCACTTGAATAAGATTTTTGAGGCTGCTGCTCTTCATCTTTTACAAGATGGTTTGTAGTATGGAATGTATTACTCATGCAAACAGTGCATTAGGTGGAATAATTGAAAGAGTTACAAGGTCTCACCGAGCATAGTCACTAAAGACAAAGATACATCAGAGGCCCAAGGAACTTCGAGGTGCAGTTTGCCTTTGTCTTTCTGATTTGAATTGCCAAGAATTATGTGATGACAAATCTTTGTCTTGCGAAAGGTACTTAAAGTTTCTAGCATGATCTTTTATGTCTCTCTTGGTCACGTACCTGAGCCAGGCTGTACAACTTGTTATACCAGGTATAAGCCATCAATAAACAAACTGGTCCTGACAGCTAGCAAGAGAATTTGAACTTTAAACAGCTTATCATAAATCATTAGTTTACTGTACTTATCTTGGCTAAGAGTCAGTGCAGAATCCTAGGCATTCCTGGAGATAAGCAGAATTATCCTGCCCCAGATGTAAGATAACTATCCTATACAATCTACCCTCTGACACTTGGCCCTATTTTTTAAATTATACATTACTCATTATTCTTTTTTCTTACAACTTTGGCAATTTTAGGAAAAGCAAAGCAGGAAAACAAAAGGACATTTTCCAATAACTATCTCCCAATCGGGTATAGGTATTGTTTCAAAAAATATTTCAGTTTACCTAATTTCCAACACAAGTGTGCTCAGAAACATGTGTAAGCTTAACAATAATTTTACCTCTTGCCACAACTGAAAACTTTTTATAAGAAGGGAACTGCTGTTTCTAAAAAGTGCAACATCACCTACATGTCACATCGTTTGCCCTTTTAAACTGTACTGTTGAGTGAGGTTTTACTGTTTTCACAAGCTTGTGCCATGAAACTCATACCCATTATCACTCCCCCATTGGTCCTTCCTACCAATCTCTGCAACCACAGATACCCTTCCTGTCTCCATGAAATTGCCTGTTATGAATATTTCATGTGAATAGATTCATATAATATGTGGCTTTTTTCACTTAACATAATCTTTAAATTTTTATTTTATTTTATTTATTTAATTTTTATTGGTTCTTTTGAGTTATACATGACAATAGAATTTGTTTTGACCATAATTATAAAAGTATGGAATATAACTTGTTGTAATTCAGTCTCCAATACTTCCTCTTCCCTCACCATTCTCCCTTCCTTGTGAATTGAGTTGCTATGAACATTGATGTGATCAAGTCACTATAATATGTTGATTTTAAATTCTTTGGATATATACCAAGGAGTGGGATAACTGGGTTAAATGGTAGTTCCATTCCTAGTTTTCTGAGGAATCTCCATATTGCTTTCCAGAGTGGTTGCACCAATTTGCAATCTTACCAGCAATGTATAAGTGTACCTTTTCCCACACATCCCTGTCAACATTTATTGTTACTTATATTCTTGATAATTACCTGGACTGGAGCGAGATGAAATCTCAGTGTAGTTTTGATTTGCATTTCTCTAATTGCTAGAGATGTTGAACACTTTTCATATATTTGTTGACCATTTGTATATCTTCTTTTGAGAAGTGTCTGTTTGATTCCTTTGCCAATGTATTGATTGAGTTGTTTGGTGTTAAGTTTTTTAAGTTCTTTATATATCCTGGATCTTATCTGAGAAGCAGGTGGAAAGATTTTCTTCCATTCTGTAGGCTCTCTCTTCATGCTCTTGATTGTTTCCTTGCTGTGAAGAAGATTTTTTAAATTTCTTGTTCTTTAGGATTCTTGTTAAGAAATTCAGTTCCTAAACTGACATGATGGAGAGTTGGGCCTACATTATTTTTCTATTAGGTGCAAAGTCTCTGGTTTAATGCTTAGGTCCTTGATCCACTTTGAGTTCTTTTTTGTGCAGAGGGAGAAGTATAAGTTCAGATTTCAATTTCATTCTGCTACATTTGGATTTCCAGTTTTCCCAGCATGACCTGTTGAAGAGGCTCTTTTCTCCAATGTATGTTTATGGTGCCTTTGTCTAGTATGAGATTACTGTATTTATGTGGGTTTGTCTCTGTGTCTTCTATTCTGTTCCATGGATCTTCATGTCTGTTTTGATGCCAATATCATACTGTATTTGTTATTATAGCTCTGTAGTATAAGGTCTGGTATAATGATGTGTCTTGCTTTATTTTTCTAGCTAAAGATTGCTATGGTTGTTCTGGGCCTCTAATTTTTCCAAATGAATTTCATGACTGCTTTTTATATTTTTATGAAGAACCTTTATGGGAATTGCATTAAATCTGTATGGCACTTTTGGAAGTATGGCCATTTTGACAATATTAATTTTGCCTACCCAAGAACATGGGAGATCTTTCCATCTTCTAAGGTCTTCTTCAATTTCTTTCTTTAGTATTCTATAGTTTTCATTCTAGAGGTTTTTCACCTTTTGTTAGATTGATTCCCAAGTATTTTATTTTTTTTGTTGAAGATATTGTGAATGGGACAGTTTTCCTGAGAGAAATTAGAGAAGTTTCTCTCAACTGAATCATCATTGATTTATAGGAATGCAATGGATTTATGAGTTTTAATTTTACATCCTGCTACTTTGCTGAATTCATTTATGAGTTCTAGAAGTTTTCTGGTGGATTTTTAGGTCTCCTAAATATGGAATTATGTCATTGCAAATAGGGACAATTTGAACTCTTCTTTTCCTATGTGTATCCCTTTAATTTCTTTTTCTTTTTTTTTGTCTAATTTCTCTGGCTAGAATTTCAAAGACAATGTTGAATAGACATGTTGAAAGAGGGCATCTCTGTCTTGTTCCAGTTTTTAGAGGGACTGTTTTCAATTTTTCTTCCTTTGGAATGATGTTGTCCTTGGGTTTAACATATACAGATTTTACAATGTTTAGGTATTTCCTAATATCCCTAGTTTTTCTAGCGTTTTGAACATGAATGGATACTGAATTTTGTCAAATGCTTTTTCTGCATTTATTGAGATAATCGTGTGATTCCTGTTTTTAGGTTGAATTATGTGCTGAGTTACATTTATTGATTTCCATAACAACTTTGCATTCTTAGATGAAACCTACTTGATCATGGTGCAATATTTTTTTAATGTGTTTTTGCATGCAGTTTGCCAATACTGTATTCAGAATTTCTGCATCTATGTTCATCAAGGATATTGGTCTGAAGTTTTCTTTCCTTGATATGTCTGATTTTGGTATAAGGGTGATATTGTCTTCATAGGATAAATTTGACAGCATTTTCTCCTTTTCTATTTCATAGAATAATTTGAGGAGGATTGGTGTTAGTTCTTTGAAGGTCTGGTATAAGTCAGCTGAGAATTCATCTAGTTTGTGCTTTTATTGTTGGTAGGCTTTTGATAGAGTCTTTAATTTCATTGCTTAGAATTGATATGCTTAAATTGTCTATATTTTCCTGACTCAATTTGGGTAAGTCACACATCTCTAGAAATTTGTCAGTGTTGTCAAGATTTTCTATTGAATTGGAGTACAAATTTTCAGAATAGTTTCTGATTATCATCTGTATTTCTGCAGTCTGTTATGATATTTCCATTTTCATCATCGATTTTAGTAATTTGAATTTTCTCTTTTTTTTGTCTTCACTAATTTGGCTCTCATTTTGGTATGTTGTGTTGGTATTCTCATTTACCTATAAGTATTTTTAAATTTCATCCTTGATTTCTTCTGCTACCCATTCATCATTCAATAGTGTATTGTTTAGTCTCCATGTGTTAGAGTAGCTTCTATTTTTTAATTTTATTGTTGATTTCTAATTTCAGTCCATTATTATCAGATAGAATGCAGGTTATTATCGCCATTATTTTTATATTTACTAACAGTTGCTTGTGAATCCATGCACTGCTGAGAAAAAAAGTATTCACTCGTTGATTGATGGATGAAATATTCAATATATGCCTGTTAAATCTAAATTATGGATTGTATTATTTAGTTTTTTTTTGTGTGTGTGGTGCTGGGGATTGAACCCAGGGCTTTGGCTTGCTAGGCAAGCACTCTATCAATTGAGCTATATCCCCAGCCCTGTATTATTTAGTTCTATAGTTTTTTGTTGTTGTTGTTTGGAAGATCTATCCAGTAGTGAGAGAGGTGTGTTAAAGTTACCCAGTATTATTGTGTTGTAATTTATTTGATTCTTGCAATTGAATAGGGTTTGTTGAATGTTCCATTATTTGGTGCATAAATACTTACAATTGTTATGTCTTGCTGATGTATAATTCCCTTCAGTAGTATGAAATGTCCTTCTTTGTCCCTTCTGATTAACTTTGGCTTGAGGTCTACTTTATCTGATTTGAGAATGGAAATTCCTGCTTGTTTATGCAATCCATATTAGTGATATGTTTTTTTCCCATCCTTTCACCTTCAGTTTCTGGATGTCTTTGCCTATGAGGTGAGTCTCTTGGAGACAGCATATTGTTGGATCTTGTTTTTTTTTTGAACTGGGGATTGAACTCAGGGGCAATCTACCACTGAGCTACATCCCCAGCCCTATTTTGTATTTTATTTAGATACAGAGACTCACTGAGGTGCTTAGGGCCTCACTGAGTTGCTGAGGCTGGCTTTGAACTCATGATCCTCCTGCCTCAGCCTCCTGAGTTGCTGGGATTACAGGTGTGCGCCACCACACCCAGCTGAGTCTTGTTTTTTAATCCCATCTGCCAGTCTATGTCTTTTGATTGAGGAGTTTAGGCCATTAATATTCAAGGTTATTATTGAGATATGATTTGTATTCCTGGTCATTTTTTTTTCTCATTTTCACTTTGATTTAGTTTAGTTTCTCCTTTGATTGATTATTCCTTTAGTGTAGATCCTCTCTTTGCTGATTTTCGTTTTTTTTTTTTCACTTCATCCTCATGAAATATTTTGTTGAGAATGTTCTATAGTACAGGTTTTCTAATTGTGAATTCTTTTAACTTTTGTTTATCATTGAAGGTTTTTATTTCATCTTCAAATCTGAAATTTAATTTTTCTGGATATAAAATTCTTGGTTGGCATCCATTTTCTTTCAGAGCTTGAAATATGTTGTTCCATGACCTTCTAGCTTTGAGGGTCTGGGTTGAGAAATCAGTTGAGATCTAAACTGGTTTTCCCCTATATGTAATTTGCTTTTTTTTCATTTCACAGTCTTTAAGATTTTATCCTTATTCTGTACTTTAGTCATTCTCATTATAATGTGTCTTGGTGTGGGTCCGCTGTAATTTTACTTTTGGTGTCCTATAAGCCTCCTCTATTTTATTTTCCATTTTATTCATTAAGTTTGGGAAATTTTCTGATATTATGTCATTGAAAAGACTGTCCATTACTTTGGTTTGTATCTGTGCTCCTTCTTCTATTCCAATAACTCTTAAATTAGGTCTTTTCATATTATCCCATAATTCTTGGAGATCCTGTTCATGGATTCTTAACATATGGGCTGCATGGTCAACTTTATTTTCAGTAATATATATTTTGTCTTCATTGGCTGAAACTCTGTCTTCCAAATGGTCTAGTCTGTTGGTGATGCTTTCCATTGAATTTATAATTTGTTTTATTGATTCCTTCATTTTGAGGATTTTTGCTTGGCTTTTTTTTTTTTTTTTTTAGAATCTCTGACTCTTTATTGAAGTGATCTTTCACTTCCTATATTTTCTATTTGGTTTCTCTCCTTATACCATCCTTTACTTTGCAGATCAGTTTAACTATGTACATTCTAAAATCCTTCTTGGACATTTCTTCTGTGTTGTCAGTGGATTCTCTCTCTCTTTTTTAAAAATTTATTTAATTTTGATTCATTGTACACAAATGGAGTACAGCTATTGTTTCTCTGGTTGCACACAAAGTGGATTCTCTTATTGGGGCATCTTGGTGTGTTTGGGGGCATTTTCTTCCCTTGCTTTTTCATTTGTTTTTGTATTTTTCCATCTAGTTGTATGGGTTTGAGACAGTGCAGATTTTACCCTGTAGACTTACATTGTACCTCTTAAAAGTGAGGGACTGGACCTTCACTTTTAAGAAGGAGACCAATGTCAACAGTACCCAGTGTCAACAATATATAGCCTTAAATCTAATAGCCCCCAGTAAGGCATCTGCTGCTTTCTTGATATAAACAAAAATGATAAATTCAATTACTGTCTACAATATGAACAGAAAATTTGTAAAAGGGGTTTACAATTTCAAATGGTGGACAAAGAGAGAACAGAACTAGTGTAGGACATGATGTTCATGAGGGAGGAAGAGAAAACCTAGAAATAAAAATCCATAGGAAGAGTGGAAGAAGAACCAATAGAGACTGGCTGTTAGGTGGAGAAAAGGTAGAAAGGGAATCCAGGAAATCAGACAAGTGAGAGGAAAAATACAACAATAAAAATACAACAGAACTGCAAAACACCATGCATATATCACTGTCCTCAACAAACTGATGCATGAAAAATACCTTGGTCCAAATATGGTGGGGAGAGATGTTAGAAAAGAAAAAATAAAATAAAATAAATCTCCATGGAAAATTGAACAACTGTCTCTGTCAGCATTTGAAAGTTTCTCAGCCCTGTCTCTGACTTCTCATAGGATTACCTGGCCCAGACTGGACCTGGCAAACCCAGTCAGTATCCCACCAACCTGGGCTTCAGATATCCCAGGTTCGGCCATGTTGCAGTTCCAAGATGTCAATGCTGCTGGAATTTGGAGAAATCACCAGGGATGAACAATCCTGAGAAACAGCAACTAGATGGTGGCCACCAGCACTCCCAGGAGGAAGACCCCAGGTGCAGCCAAACACTGAATCGCCAGGTCCTAGCCGGCATCCCCAGACCTGGGTGGCTATGCCCAAAGATGGCAGTGGCAGCAAATCTTCTGTTACCCCAACCCCCAGGCCCTGGCTGGCATCCCAAGATGGATGTGGCCATGTGCAACTAAACTGGAGTCTTCCTGGTGGCTGACCTCTAGGCAGTGGTGGAAGAGGTAGCGGCAGGGGTCAGGGGCAGCAGGCAGTGGGCAACTGCAGTGGGTTGATGGCATTGGCAGCAGGTGGGGGGTCAGTGGCGTTGTTAGCAGTGATGTCAGTGGCAGCAGCAGCAGCGGCAACAGTGTAGATGGCTGCCACACCCAGAGAAAAGACCTCCGAGCGTCTGTAGCAGCCATGTCTGTGGCAGCAACCTTTTCATGGTCTCTTAATATCTTTTCTCCATGGTCAACTTTGTTTTCAAGATTATGTATTTTGTCTTCATTGCCTGAAACTCTGTCTTCCAAGTGGTCTCGTCTGTTGGTGATGCTTTTCTTTGACTTTGTAATTTGGTTTATTGATTCCTTCATTTTGAGGATTTTTGCTTGATATTCTTTCTGAATCCTTATCTCTTTATTGAAGCAATCTTTCACTTTCTGTATTTTCTCTCTGATTTCACTCCTTACGTTGTCTTTTTGTAACATATGTCCACTTTATGCTTTGAATATAACCCTTGCTGCTCTGTCACTGCAACTGATTTTTAAAATGAACATGCTTCTTTCTCTTTCTCTTCCCCTGATCCTCTAATCTCTCCCCCTCCCTAATCTCAGGGGAAACAGGATTACCTTTCTTCACCGTCCTAGGCAGATTTATCTGACCCTGAGTACACATCCACCATAGGAATGAAGTAATCCAGACTTTGGGGATGGTACCAGAAGATCTCAGAAATGACTATCTCCCAAATTAACAAGTGAATTACAATTCCAGACAGAGAACATGTAGAATGTAGCCTTTGAATCACCTCTTTAAAAGCTACCTCTTCCTACTGAAGGCAGAATCACAGTCTTTGGGACAGGAGTCCCCTGTATTTCTCCTTTGCTAACAAAGTAATAAGCCTTCTTTTTCCTTTTTCTTAAAACTGTGTCCTCATTATTTGATTGGCATTGGGAACAAGGACTGAGCTTTCAGCAACAAATAGGGAGAGAATAGAAGTGATGTAGGCTGTGATGATTATGAAGGAGAAAGAGAGAAAATGGAAGTAAAAAACTAAAGGAAGAGTCAGGCATGGTGGCTCACACCTGTAATCCTAGTGGCTTGGGAGACTGAGGAAGGAGGATTGAGAGTACAAAGCCACCCTCAGCAGAAGCAAGGTAGTAAGCAACTCAGTGAGACCCTGTCTCTAAATGAAATGCAAAACAGGGCTGGGGATGTGGCTCAATGGCCAAGTGCCCCTGAGTCAATCCCCAGTACCCCTCCCCCAAAAAACCCTCAAAGTAAAACAAAACAAAAAGAAGAATGAAAGACAGAACATTAGAGATTGGCTGTGAGCAGAATAAAAGAAAGAGAATCAAAGGAAACAGATAAGTGAGAGGAAAAATGTTTAACGTAAAAGTTAAAAAAAATTAGAAATAAAAATTAGAAATAAAAAATAAAACAAAGAATTCAAAACAGTACCAAAATATTCTAATCAAACATCCCAGTCCTTAAAACAATGATCCATGAAAAATAACTGACTTCAAAAACATTAGAAATGAGAAAAAAAAACCAAATATGAATTTGTTATAAGTGTCCATGAACCATTCAGGTCACAATTAAACAGAAAAAAGAAAACAAAAGTAAAAATAAAAATAAAAGATCTTGAAGAAAAGTTAAAGAATTGTTTCCATTGGAGTTCAAATGATTCTCAGCTTCCCTTCTCAGCAGTGTTAAGTCAGTGGCCTGGAATGTGATGTCTACTTCACCCTCAGGGTGGGGTTGCTGGAGTGTAAGAGAAAGTCCTGCAGGCAGAATTCCTGGAGATGGGGTTTAGACTTAGGTAGTCTCTAGGTTCTTCATTGAATGGCAATTCGTCTGAAGATTTTAAATCAGTGCACCTCAAGGGCCCACCAGTTGTGAGTCCATGCTGGAAGACTGTACCCCAGGAATCTCCCTTGCATTCTACTTGTGTGGTGGAAGGCCTATTCTTAGTCCCCTCTGTCACCTGCAGACCCCATGTTTCCTGGTCTCTTGAGTTCACTCTCCAAACTCAATCTCTCCTGCCTGAGTCCTTTCAAATTTCCGCATCTTTCCCATTTGGTTTTGCAAGTGCCTGATTGGGAGTCGGGGGAAGCTGGGTGGATTTCCATGATCAGTATTCCCCTGTGTAAACCTTTCTCCATGTTTGATTTTCTTCTGGTCACTTAGGCACACTCTTTGTCATACAGTGTGGGTTTGCCAGGCCTGTATTTGGGGCCAAACTTGGGTTTGCCAGGAACTGTCTCCCCCAGCTGCAGGTCCCTGGGCTGCTGCTTCAAAATAGTTCCTTCCTTTGTCCTCAGCAGGCAGTTGGGAGAGATGTTGTTTCTTTCCGGCACAAAGATATTGTGCAGCACCCTGTCAGTGTAGTCAGGCAGTGTCTTTGATCTCTGATCTCTACATACCCTGACATGCCTCAGGCCTCCTACAAATGCAGGTTCCTTTAATTCCTTTATCCCTCTACTTTGCTGGAGGAGGGACTGCTCTGCTCTGGCTAGTGCCTTTGGCTTTGGCAGCAGCTGTAGTACTAGGGATTTATTTCTTATTTTATTATATCCAACCTCCTGAGTCCCCATATTAAATACCATTAAGTCCCCCCAACTTTTTTTTACTTCCACACCTTGCTAAGAAGCTGCCTGTTTTCTTGGTTTCATGCCATAGAGCAGCCTGGAAAGTGATCTTCTCTATTCTACCATCTAGTCCATACTTTCTTGTTTCTTTGTACATCTTATAATTTTTTTTTTGTTGAAATTTGAACATTTAAAATAAGGCAACATGGCAACTCCAGAATTCAGATTTTCTCCATTCCCCAGGGTTGTTGTTTTTCTTTGTTTAGCACGTTTTTAGAACTAATTTTGTTAAGTCCTTATTTGTTTTTTCTGTGTGGCCACTGAAATGTTTGCTTGGTCAGCTTAATGGACAACTAACGAGTGGCTAGAGATTTCCTTTAATGTCTGGAATTGATATCTTGCAGTCTTTGCTAAGTCTTAGCATGCCTTTGAGATTTAGCCAGGTACTTGACAATTCTGCCTTAACCTTCACTTCCTGTTTGTGCAGAATCTGAAGATCAGTGGAAGGTGAGAGTTTAGGACCATCTCATGTCTTTCCTGAGCATGTGCATATTGCCGTTCATGCACATAACTCTATGCATGTGGATAGGTTTCTTGATTCCTGGAATATGTCACAGCTTTTCAAAGTCTCTATGGACATATTATTCTCCAGCTTTTCCTTTGAAGTTTTTTGATGAGTTTATTGGTTGTCCCAACTGTTGCCTACCACTTCCAACAGCTGCAATGCAACACAATTTTGCTTCTAGTTTTTTTTCAACAAACACCTTGGGGAAAATGATTTTTTTTTTTTTTTAAACAACAGAAGAGCTATAAGCAAAGTAAAATAAAGACAACTTTGTGAAAGTGGGCTCTTCTGGACTTTTAGAGAAATAAGAGACAGACAATGATACTTCTCTCTGAATATTTTTTTTTGTTTTATACTGAGGATTGAATCCAGGTCTGCTTTATCACTGAGTTACTGTACTCAGTTCTTTTTATCTTTTACTTTGAGACAGGGTCTCACTAAGTTGCTGAGGCTAGTCTTGAACTTGCAATCCTCCTGCCTCAGCCTCCCAAGTTGCTGGAATAACAGGTGTGTGCCACAGTGTGTAGCCCCTTTGCTTCAATGCTTTGAAGGAACTCCAACTCCATTATTCCTTTCCCCACTTATGATAGGCTGCTTGTTTTCATGGTGATTATAGGTTATTGATTCGCAAGTCTATGAGCTGTTGTGAGGATATGTGAATAAGGCAAATTTTAAAATTACAAATTTCACTGTTTAGCAAGATCCAGCTGTTTTTCTTGGATAAATTCTCTGTGGATAATTTATTATCTTTGGCTTATTTCTAAGATTCTATAAAAATTGATTTCTTTGCCAGTATTCACATTTATTTTATAGATAAGAAGCTTTTCAGAGTGATGAGTTTCCAATAAACCTGATGTTTTTAATACAATCTCCAAATGCATTTTATCCTTGATATCAGTAGTAAAGATTTTTTAAAAAATCAAATCTCTTACTAATTTTACCAAATAACAGTTATATTATGAGAATAAAATCATTACAAAGTTGATCATAATCTAGTTACAAAATTCATCTCATAAATAAGAAAACATTATCATGGATTAAAGAATAAATCACCAAGTGTGGATTATAAATCTTGTCAGTGTAGACATACACCATGCTTCACCCTAAAGGTTATGCTGACATATGATCCCAATGGACTTTATGTAATTGTCGACTTTCCCTAAATGTTAAAAATCCTAGTCAAGTTCAATAGGCTTCCTATTCTGACTAATTGTATTCTTATTTCTTGTTGTGAAAGTACCTCAGTGTGTGAGAAAATGTTCTGTGCATACTTTCACATATCCTTCACCTGCTTGGTGCATTGGTGGAAGATACTTCTTAGAATAATCAAGGTTTATTCCTTCAGGAATTTACATCATCTTGGGTATGTGCTGGAGCAGGGCATTGGTGGTGAGGGGTATAAAAACCTTTGGTTTCCAAGCACCCTTTCCTTCTGGAAATTGGGGAGAAGCTGTACATTAAGGCTCATGGTTACTTCAGCTATGTAATACCCAAGGGTACAGGCAGAAACTCTTTATTCTGGGGATCCTCAACAAACTGAAAACTGATTATAAATTATACAGGGAAGGGGGGCAACTTATTCTTCAAAACTTTCTTAGAAATATCTAGAAAGGGCTGTCTTCTTGTGACAACTTTAAAATTTATAATTAGGACAAGTAAAACACACCTGTGATGTCAGGGTCCATGGTGTATACTCAGAAGTTACATCAAGTCAATAACAAGGACAACAGTAAACTAGAAAGTGGGACTACAGCCACAGTTAAAGCAGAGTTTTGCCTGTTTTAAGAGTCAAACAATTCTTGATTATTTTGCATTCCATTCTGGGAATTGTCCACTAAATTTAAGGCTGAGTTTCTTTGCTGAGAAAAGAAGGATTAAGTTGCTCAAAGTCTCCCTAATGCCTGAAACATCTGGCCCAAAATTCTGCATGGATTTTCTCTTGAATTGTCATAGCTGATTGGAAATGTCAATGGAATTTTTATGGAATTCTGCTGTTTGGGGGACAATTCTTAGTTTCTTGAGGAACAACCCACTGTGTAAGTCTGTCAGCTTTGCTCTTGTACTGCCTCTTCCATTCCCATGTGTCATCCATATATCTACTGTTTTTCCTGTTTTAGTCAATCTTTCCCCCACTACACTGTGCAGCACCCCAAGCCCCATCTCAGAACCTCAGAACACGTTTAGCACAGATACATTTTTTAGACTTTAGCCACAATTTAACTCATACTCTCTCTAGTGGCACTGTAGTGAACCAGACAGTCTAAGTTTCCCCAGTGCCTGTTGAGTGGTTCCAGACCATGGGTGTTTTTGTTTGAGATTGCATCACAAGCTGGAGAACACTTGTTTTTCTTTTCTCTTGCAGCCTCCAACTTCTCTTGTGCCCTTCCTATGTTCTTCCTAGGAACTTATTATGGTAATAGAAATGCATCCTGAGTGTAGAGTGTTAAAGAGAATTTGATTGATGAGTTCTCTTAGTGCTTGTAGTGTGCTCCACTTAGCTTTGATGAACTTGAGTTTCTATTACTTTTAAATGAGAATTCAAGTCTTACCCTTCATATTGATATCACTCTAAGACCATTATTACAGTTGGATAAAGCTCTCCCTCTTTTTTTTTGTTTTGGATAAAGTTCTTTTAAATACCCCCAGTATCATCCTACCATACTACTAAGCCCTGGTGGAGTAGAGAGCAAGAAGTTAATTTGTTTAGTAATCTTTCCTTACATTAAAGCTAACCTACCTTGCAGCTTAATTTCTGTTCCTGTGCCAATTATTTAGTATTTATATATCTTATTTCTATCTTCCTGCCCCACATAGAGGGGCTAGTGGGAGTGAACGGATGAGTGTTTCTATTCAAATTATATCCAAAGACCAGAGTATCTAGCTGCCTTAGAGCTGCTTGTGGTGATCAGTGGAATTCAGGCTTGTTTTGGAGTGGCTGGTGTGGTAGGATGTCTGGGCTCAAGCAGAGAAGATGTTGTTGGAGTGAAGAGAGAGGGCTGCCTAGCACTTTGGTAGAAGTCAATCTCTGAATCATATATACTTCCTTCTAGGGAGGGCAGCTGACAGAAAAATGCACCCGGTAAGAACCTGAGGTCCACTGGGAACAAGGTTCAAATACTAGTCACTTCAGGGACTATACTAGCCCTAGGGAAAGCCACACTACCCTCTGGGATAATTGGAAGCCAAAAGCAACCTGTGACTTCCAGTTGGGAATAAGGCTCACAAGCTAAGACTCTTCTCATGCTTTATGCCTTGTTGTCACCATCGAATTATGTAATGGACAGATTCATTATCATTTAAGTTGAGATGATAAGATGGAATTGTCCATCAGGCATATGTGGCTTTCAGTACTGACTTTGAATAGATTAGAAACTAGTACCCAGTCCTCAAGGTAGTCTGTTTTCTTCTGCTGGAAACTCATCATAACATTGAATGCTGCCCTCTAAAGCTGTGCAACACACAATCTGGCTATCTCTGTGTGGTAATCCTGCTGACCTCCCTATATCTAAGGAGTTCTCGTTCTATGAACACAATCCTCTTTACACTGGAAGCTGAAGTAAGACCCTTGTTCTCAATATACAGAATATCTGTTATACAAGTAAAATTAAGCATTATTAGATGGTCCAAATATTTTGATCCTAGTAATCTCAAGCTCAAAATAATTAGCAGAGTTGAAGAGGCATAATTTTAATAAATGGCAGCAGGGTTTTATTTTTTTTGTAGTAGAGAATGGTTTGAAGAATAGGGCAAGGGCTCTCTATTAAATCTCATTCATTGTTTTTAGAATCATTTTCTCACTACTGAAATGAGGGAACCCATTTGATTTAACACCTTTCACTAGCATTCCAATCTATAGAGAACCACCACTGTAGAGCTTCAGAGATACTAGCATGCTCCTTTCATATGTTTTGGTGGAGACAATGTGCCTTCCACATCCTTTAATAGGATACAATGGAGGAGAGATGATTGTCTGGTTCCTATATAATAGCCCACTCTGGGATTTCTACCTTGTGTAATCCTTAGTGAACATAAATTCTTTGTGCATAATTTGAAAGCCAGAACCTAGCTCAGGCCACCTTTGAGTTCAAGTTTCTATCAGTTGACTGGGAAGCAAGCAATTAACTCCACCTGCTTCACCTTTTATAGGTGAACCCATAATCTTCAACTATGTCACTAACTTATTATGCCCACATCACTATATAAAGCCTGAGATAAAATTTAGTATGTGTTTGTTCTAGCACATTTACATTTTCTAATCCAATTCCATACATCTTGCCCATATTTTGCCAGCTTTAAACAGCAATTGAAACATCCTGTAATCGTTTTGGCAGATGAAATTTCCTTTTCTAACCTAAACCCTGGCCTTCCTCCACTGCCACCATGTGGTGGATGTAGAGATGTGCTGCTCAGGTCACTCATGCAAGGATTTACAGCTCAGCTGGGGAGAGTCTGGTGCACAGACAATGTCTGGCTATTAGCTCCTCAGAATCAGCCTCTGTGGTGGAAATCACACTCACCCAGTGTCACATCCTTGTTGGGGAAACCACCCCCAGGGACTAAGTAGGGTAAGGTAAAAATGCCTTGCCACAGCCGCCTGCAACAGAACAACTGTGGCGTGCAATGCTGGTTGCCCTTCTGATTGCTTAGATTTGTTGGCTTGCACAGGAGTTTTAAAAAAATTATTGTTTTTATTTGTTGCATTGGAGTTTGATCTCTCCTTCTTCCAAAGACTGTGTCCTCCCTGCTTCCTTCATAAGTGTTAATCCCTACAGCATTCTTGTACCCTAAATTCAGTCTCAGAATTAGCTTCTGGTGAACCCCACTTGGAATAATTGGTAATTAGAAGTGGTATGAATTTTAAAAATCAGGTGATAAGATAGGTTTGGGAGCTAGTTCACTGTTGGCAGAAGGGATGCATTCAACTTGCATTGGTGGTATATTTCTGTGGTCTCTCATGGGGAAGGAAAGCACTGGGGTATGTAATGTGGCAGGTGTTTAAGACAGATGGAAGAAAAACTATATGAATGATGAATGTTAAGAGTCTTGTGCTACAGAAAGATTGAGAATAGGCACCCAAAATCCAGAGAGGCTTTTTAATTGTCCATAAAGAAAATTTTAATCTCCTGAATGTAAAAGATAGGGAAAGATGAGGACAAAACCAAGGATCCAATAGTCAAAGTGATTGAATATCAAGAATGGTTAATGTCCCATCAAAACGGGTCTGTAACATCATGTTCAGGATTCTAGGTGGGAAAATCACATATCACAGGGCATAAGGAATGGTGGAGATCTTAAAACAAGGAATGGTGACCCTACCATATCTCTATTTAATTTACCATTCTGGCCCTACAGAAACCATATGGAGGATAACTTTAGACCACTGCAAGCTGAACCAAGTCCCAGTTGTTCTATCAAGTATAATATTTACACAGGACTAGATTAATATGGCTTCCATCCAAATCAGAAAAGATGACCAGAAACAGTTGTCACTGTATGGAGAAAAATACATACTTGTGTTTTTCTCTAGGATAGGTTAACTTTTCCTTCCTTCAGTCATCTCATATTTCAAAGAGTTATGTGTCATCTGAACATGCCAAAGAACACCACACACTAATATATCACAAAGATGAATGCTCACATTCCCTTCAAATTCATATGTTGAAATCCTAGCCCTCACTGTGATGGTGTTAGAAGATAAGGCTTTTGGTAGGTAATTAGGTCATGAGAATAGACACTTATGGATGGGATTATTGCCATTATAAAAGAGGCCAGAAATCCCTTCCCCACTTTCACCATGTGAAGACAAAGTGATAAGGCAACAGTCTGCAATGTGAAGAGAGCTCTCACCAGAAATGGACAGAATATGCTGGCACCCTGATTTTGGACTTACAGTCTCCAGCACTATAAAAAAATGAATTTCTGTTGTTTATAAATCCCACAGTCTATGGTAATTTGTTATAGAAGCCCCAAAGTAAGACCATCAGCCAGAATGAGCAAAAGGCAAGTATCATCCAGGAGGTCTTTGAAAGACATACGTATCTCAGAAGGTAGGAGACAAACTCCGTGAAGATTTAAGGCTGACATACCTATAAAATTTTAGGGGTCCAGTGGCTGGAGTGTTCTGGGACACTCCCTGAAAAGTAAAAGATAAATTATTGAATCTTGTACCTTCAGCCACAGAAAAGAAAGTGGGAATGGGGGAGCAGGTCCTTATCAGAGGATGTGTCACTTTGTAGGAGACATTCCTATACATTGTCTTTCAGTACAGGGAAGTAATAGCAGAATGACTAACTTTAAAAAAGGGCAAATATGTAGTATATAGCAAAATAACCTCTCTGTGGTGTCAAGTGCCAAGAATATTTTAATCCTCATAGTCATCAGTTTCCCTTTCCTGATCAATTTCTCTTTCTGGTTTAGCTTTATTAATTACTTTAATGGGGGGCAAGTGTTAGGGAATAAAATGCCTTATTTTAACCTACAAAAGAATATTCTTTATAATTTGAGCTGATATTAATCAATTACCATGTGTATTAGTCAGGGTTCCCCAAAGAAACAGAACCAATAGGATATATTTGCAGGTAGGGAAAGGAAGGGAGGGAATGAGGGAAGGAGAGGAGAGAAAGAGAGTGGTGGGGGGAGAGGGAGGGATTGAGAAATTGATCTATGTTAAGGAATTGGCTTGTGTGTTGATTGATGATTGTGGAGGCTAGCAAGTACAAAATCCACAGTGAAGGCTGTGGATTAAAAGGTCTATTATATCATGTTCAGGACTCTAGGTGGGAAAACCACATATCACAGGGGGCTAGGGAATGGTGGAGATCAGTGGAGAGTGGATGTTGGAGATGGAGTCTGAAAACAGTCTGATGGCAGAAGTCCATCTTTTTTTGGGAAACTCAGTCTTTTCCTAGTAAGGCCTTCAACTTATTGGATGAGACCTGCCTTGTTATGAATGGTAATCTGCTTTACTCGAAGTCTACTTATTTAAAAGTTTATCTCATTTAAAAAATCTTTTGCACAATACCTAGAATAATGTTTGACCAAATACTTGGGTACTCTGGCCTAGTCAAATTGACAAGTAAATCTAACGATCACACTGTGAAACCTAGCTACCTTCTTTAGTCTGGTCAACTCTTTCATCTTATAGATGAGAAAACATTGAGATGAAGTGAGCTGCACCAGACTACATAGCAGGTTGGCACCCTTAGCTCTTTCCAAGATAGCACAGTCCATGGATTCCAATGTGAAAATGCTGGAATGTCATCATGTTTCCTTCCTGCACTTAGCTCACATATGTAAATTTCCAGCACAGGGATAACAAAATCAAACCCATAGTTTATGAACTAACATAATTTTTAGTTCATAGCCTATTAAGGCATTGTCTTCATCAAATTTATGTTAATGCCTCTGAATATTAGCCATCCCTATTCATATCAACCAACATTTGTGATTTTTATTGTTGAATATGTACCTAAAACTGGCCATAAACACAAGCTCTGTAGCCCATGTTTGATTTCTAAGGTCAATAAGTTATTTGCAAAGTTATATTGCTGACTTGTGGTAGGTGATATGATATGCTTATGGTAGCGTATGTGAGTGTCTCTGTGTAGTAACAAGGTTGTAAGTGCCTTTTTGGGGTTTGGGAGATCCATCCCACTTTTTGGAAGTTGAGACACATGTTGGCCTCTTACAGGGTTTTATATGCTTATTTTTTTAGGCACAGGAGTCTAACCACATCCAGAGGGTACAATGATCTCCTTAATTTTTCTGTATAAGTCCTAACATTCCTCCTAATATTTCTATGTATATGTATGTGTGCTTATAATAATTACATATATGCACACAAACATATACATGGTTTCCTGCTTCTCTCTGCCTTGCTTTCTCTTTTACTGCCAGTTGTTTTTATGTGAGCATTGCACTATTATGGTTCCCAAGAATCTGAACTTGTCCACTTTCTCTTCTTCAGTGCCTTGGCCAAAGAGTAATCTCTACCCAATTCCTGACACCCTTAGTTTTTTTTATGGTTACACAAGAAATTTTTATTTTAAGAGATGCATAACTTTTAGTGATATGGGTGGGTCCTGTCGCCTTGGAACTGAGATGACAATGAGTCAAAGCCAGTGTCAATGTGTTCTCCTCACAAATCCCCAGTTGATGCATTTCCCCAACACAATATGTCTTAACTATATTCCAGAATTACATAATGGTTCAATGTTTTCATGAGTTTTTATGTTTTAAAATGAAACACACATTAATTGGAAAATTAGCAGAGTTAAGTTTAAAACAAAATAAGGATTACATTGTTAAATGATAGTCTTAAAATGTCTACCAGCAGGTGGCGACATGCTCTTAAATATTGCTGGTAATGGACAATTAAATACTTCCTAGAAGATGAAAGTAACATTAAATTCATGGATTAAATTCAGTTTCGCCCATATGACTTTCCTGAACCAAGTCTTTTCTTTTCAAAATCTATTTAAAAGATATAAAATTAATTTTATGACCTTAAAAATATAGCATATTACTAGAATACATCTTTAAATCAAACTAAATTATATATTCTAATTCTAGATTTATGACAATTCAGATATGGTCTATGTGTAGGCAATATTAATTTCTAAGGTTTAGAATACCCTCTTTTAAATGCTAGGTCCTTATTTATTCGTGGATTTATTCTAAAATCTGGTGCTTTCCCCAACCAATTAAAAACTTAGAAAAGTTCTGCAGCTAGCTGTTTGTTTTTTGATCTGGAGCTTTCTATAACTCTAAGAGCTCACATATATGATACATTGTTAACTTCTGTTACTCCCTCCTATAATCCATATTACAAACTCAGTCTGCAAACATGAATAAAAAATGAAATTAGTAAAAAATATTGATTTCTTTAAAGATTCTATACTTTAATTCAAATTTCTTTGCTTCTTGGTATTTGTTATTCATTTATAGGAATAATCAAAAACTATACAGGAGACCATTTTACTTAGATTAACATACAAAATAAGAATCAGAAGCACTAGAAATTGTTGAGCAGTGATTCATCAACTTTAGTGTCTTTTAGAATCACTAGGCAAGTGTTTAAAATTCCTGTGTCCAGAACACACCCATACCAATTTAATAAGAGTCTGAGGGAAAGATCAGCAATTTTTAAAGCCTCCAGTGTGATTTTAAAGTGAATCTGGGGTTAAGAGCTGCTGGTTAACTCTTATAAAAGTTAAATGTCCGTATGAGTCACATGGGGATCTTGTGAATGTACAAATTTGCATTCAGTAGGTGTGGGCAGGTTCTGAGATCCTGTATTTCTAACTAGTTCCCAGGTGATGCTGTTGCTGTTGGTCATGGTCCACATTTTGAAAGGAAGTGACTTAGCTCCTTCAAATCTTATACGTAACAGAATCACTTGGGAAAATTGATACAAACAGGCTCAGACCTTAGCCTCCTTCAATGAACCTGGACTGGAACACTGCTTTCTTAGCTTTCCAAATGTGGCTGATATATCCCAAAGTTCAATGCTGCTGTAAGACACCAGAATTCCTGTAGTTTAGCCATCGTAAAGGCTACACAAGAGCAATTTGTTGCTCTGTAGTAATTTTAAACTCAGCTGGCAAATTATCAGCCTGGTGTGATGCTTTTTTCACTGGTTGGAAAGTCTTTTCACCTCCCCTATTTGTAGAAATTCGATCCACCTTAAGAGTCCAGCACTCTTGACTCTCTTAGGAAATTCTCTTAGGAAATATCTCTGTTAATCACTGAAAATATATTTGAACTCTCCTCCAGGTGTACATACTCTTATTGACTCTTGTCGCATATTTTCTCTTCTTCAGTAATGTCAAGACTAAAAACAGAAGCTGATTTTTACCATTTTTATGTTTACCTTCTTTTCCTCTGAAAGTCCCCTTAATAAGACTTGAATCTTGTCCTCATCTTCACCTCTTGGGTAGCCCCTACTTGATGCCTGAGGGTATGAACTTTCATTTATGCCTTCATAAATGAGGTAAATACGCATCTGCTCAGGCAAGGGGTAACCCTCGGTAGTGCCTGCAGCTTGTTACATATGCACCAGGAGTATGGATGACATGGGTCTTGATTGCCACCATGTCAACCATACCTGGTATATTTTCAGATGTTGCCACTGGCTTGGTGAATGAGAGGAGTGGAAAGAAATCAAGTCAAGCCATAAAGGCATTTGATGGTGTTATAAGGATTTGAGAGTTGATCTGAAAGCACTGTGATTGAATTAGTCAATAAGAAAATGGTACAATTCATTTTATTATAACTTGTGGGTGATTTGACAACAATTGGAAAGATGGGCAGCAGAGGGAAGAGATAGAAGGCAGAGAGTTTCACTAAGAGGAAGCCATAAAATGAAGGTTAAATTACATTAAAGTAAGTTAGCCACCATTTTATTGAGTACCTACTATGTACTAAGTATAATGCTAAGGGCTAGTATACATTATCTTTTATCTTTGTAAATATGCCCCAATGGTATATAGTTCTACTTTATAAATAATGAAATCTAGGCTGAAAGAGGATAAGTAACTTGTAAAAAGTGCCACATGAGAATTAGAACTTGGACCAAGACTGTAACTTCAAAATTTTACACTGCAGTAATAGTGATTACTGTATTTTGAATATGGTTTGTCCCCTCTGAAACTTATGTTGAAATTTAATCCTTATTGTGAGGTGTCAGGAGGGTAGGAACTTAATCTGAGGGTAGGAATCTTAATCTTAATGATGTTTAGAGGTGGGGTCTTTGGAAAGTGATTGGGGTTAGATAAGGTCTTTAAGGTGGTGTCCCATGATTGAATCCTTGTAGTTTCATAAGAAGGGAGAGAGATACCAGAAAGAGACACACATACACATACTTAGTCCAGGTATCATGTTAGTGTCAAAAGAAAATGGACTAACACGATAATGATGGGATGGAACAAAGAAGGCAGTTTCTGTAATACGGTCTGGTTGTTCAAGATCTTGGCTACAAAATGACAAGAGGAACGAGGAGAAACAAAGAGAATCCAACAGTTGTATATGATTCTGGCTCAGCTTCTCTTATTCTTTTTCTAGTTCTCTTTCTGCAATTTTCTGATAGTTTGGACAAATTATTTGGTGTGGGTCATAGCACAGAAGTCATCTTTTGTGGTCCATTTTCTGTACCTATTAAATGCAGTGGTTTTAGAGAAAACTTTGTCAATAATTGTACATTCTGGTATATTTTCAAATCCAGAAGTTAGAGCTATAGCTTGAAAAATCAGCAATAAGGTATTTGTGCATCTTGCATAAAATTGAAAAAGCTCTACCTATTTCCTACTTGCACAGTCCCAGGAATAAGAGAAAGCATGCATCTTAGTCTATTTTGTGTTGCTATAACAGAATACCATGGAGTGGGTGATTCATAAAGAAAACAGATTAATTCTTTAAAGTTTTAGAGGCTGGAAAGTCCAATATTAAGGTATTGGCATCTGGCAAGTCCCTTCTTGCTGCATGGTCCCAGGGCAGAGGTGAGATGGTGGGAGAAGGAAAGATCAGATTCACAACCTCAAGCATTAATTACTATTAATCCATCCTACAGGATGGAACCCCCCAGCCTAATCACCTCTCAAAAATCCTATTTTAACACTGAGGCTTTGGGGATTCAGTTTCCAGAACATGTTTTCAAACCATAGCTGAATGATATAATTCTAGGTAAGAATAAAAACACTGCATTTTACTCATAAAATAACCATAGTGTGGCTCTAATTTCCAAAATACTACTTGAAATTGGTGATCTTTTTCATTTTCTTAGCTCCTCTACAGTATTACCACAAGTAATCTCCTTGGGAGTTTTTAACATCAATTTTACTTGTGCACAACAAACTGTGGTAGTCTGTATGGTACCCCAAACTCATGACAACCATAGAAACTAACAATAGGAAGAAATAGTTCATGCTATTCAAAGGTATTCTGCATCCTTTCCAATGTGCTTAATTTTGCCATCACTTTTGTGTTCTTAGTTCTGAAAGATCTAAGGAAATACGTAAAAGCATAAAGAAAAATTTCCCCATAATATTAGCACTCAGTGCCAACCACTGATAATATACTCTAGTTTTGTAGTCCAAATAAAAGCACTTGTCTACCCAATTTTGTGATGGAATAAATGTTATCCAATTTTGTCTTTGACACTGTATAGGAAAGTGTCAAAAGTTGCTGGAAGGGAGATGTGTTAAATGGATATGTTACATGAAGGCAGAAGACCCAATAGAGAATTATATACTTATTCCCCGGATAGTCCAAGTGACATGTTCAACATTAGGAATGCATTGGTGCAAGGAAAAGCAGTGTTGCTTAGGCTTTTCTGAGCCCCCCAGGGCTGACAGGAGGAAAAGTAGACACAGAACTTGGCTTTTAATTGCAATGGGGATGATGGGGTCAGAAAATAATAAGTGTTGGTGTTTAACTTCCAGAAGCCAAATGGCCACAATTACTGTAACAGTCAGTAAGGTTAGAAAGGCAATCATCTAAGTGACTTGACCATGAGGGAATTGTGGAGATGGTTAATGGTGTCTTCAGAGGCAAAATAAGTAGGTAGCTATCTGTCAAGGGTGCTGTTAAACATGTTAAAATCAGAAGACAGGAATAGATGAGCTAAAGACTGAGGTCATCCATCTCCCCAACACAGAATTACAATATCATTCCCAAATATATAGATATATTTGAAAATGCTCCTGAACTGTGGTAAATGGTCTGGTCAGTTGACCAGAATCCTAAAAAGAAAAGAACTGAAAGATTGTATACAGGGAAGTTTATGACAGACACATGGGCAGTTGAGAATGGGTATGAACTATGAAGATTTTTATATTGTACATAATGTTCACCAGAAAGTAAGTACCCAACATGGAAGAGGCAAGGAACAACAAAGTAGATAAAAATGTTCTGATCAGTTAGCATTATCTAACCTTGTCATTGCTCATCCTGAACTAGAATGATGGTAGCCATGAATGGAGTGGTCATGGGCACAGGAATGGTGACTGCAAATGGGATCAACAACATGACATTCATTTACCAACTGTTCCGTTAATGGAACAGTATATGGAAAAGTGGATCTGCTTGGAGCTGCAATGAATAGTGGTCATCATGAAGGGCCACTGTTCAAATATCCCTTTAAGAAAAAAGCTGCTGATCATCTGTGAGGTGTATAGTTTGCTGTAAACTTCCAACTATAGTACCTTCTGGTACTATCCAATGCCAGGGCATTTGATCTTTGGCCATTCCCTCTTACTAGGGAGACCTAGTTAAAGACGAGCCCTGGTGAAGTTAATAGGATTTGACCCTTTTGGTCCAATATTCGACCCTTACCAGGAATCTTTCCTAGTTGGCAAAGTGAGCCTTTGCAGAACTGCACTGCAGCCTGAGGCTTTTCCTACCCAATGCTCCTTTGTTCACTCTCTTTTTTCATGAGTTTGAAAACTGCATCAGAATCTGAAGACTTTCCTTGGCCTTTATTTTACACAGGCAAATTCCAGTGAGTCTTTTCCTCTTTTACCTTCTCCTGGGTGTCTGCTTCCTGAAGGATCCAGTACTGCAGAGGATTTTCAGTTTTTCATTATTTTAATAGTCACAGCTTAAATTTTCAAAGTATTTGATATTTGAGTAAGTCTGTTACCTGTTGTTTGCCTGTTTGTATTGGGCATTTTACTATGTTTTTCATCCAAAATCTGAAACTTGAATACTTACATAAATCATTAACCAAAACATATTTGACTGTGTTAACAATAATGTCTTAGCTTAATAATCCTACAACGTACATAATTATTATTTTAATTATAATTCCAATTAGTTAAATATACCTCCCATCTATGATGTGTATAGATAATACAGACAGATGCATCAAGTGGTAAAAATATCCAATGATTACAGAGTACATCATTAAAACTTTAAATGCAACTTCAATGTAGTTTGAATATATTCATAAATCTTTGGCTATATGAATGTCTGGCATAATAAGTATTCAGTAAATATTTGCTGAATTAATGAAGTGAATGTAGGAATTGACATACAGTCATAAACCAAACAAGCATTCCTAGCTTAGGAAGCTCCTAAGCATTCCTTAGGAGTGTTAAAGGAGAGTCAGATTTAGAAGTTATTTTAATTATATTACTACTTTTGTATAAAAACTAGAATGGAATTATGGAATAATTATAGATAATTATTAAAAAGCTTGACAATTTTCAGTATAATTCTCTCTGAAATCCTTTCACACAAATCTTGGCTCTAGTTCTAATCACTACCCCTTTCCCATGCTTTCAGTCCCAGTGGTAGTTTCTTACTATTTCCTCTTAATCTTGGACTCAGCGTACAAAATTATCCCTTACTCATTTTCCTACAGCTTGCTTAACCTTTATAAATTAAATTAACTTCAATTACCTAGTATGAGTATGCCATGTATTTCTTGCTGAGATCTTGACTTGATTTACTGCTGGATGGAAGCAGAGCATCCAGACAAGATCCCAATGTGCTGTCAGAAAAGATAGAAGAAAGGGGCATCAATTTTAAGGCAGTCCAGGTGGAAAGTTTGCTCACACTCTTCCAAGGCAAGGATTTTGTGACCAAAGGCAAGGAAACTTCCTGAAGAGATTCTGTAAGAATGTATTAATGGTGTAGCAAGTTGGTTTTTTGGACGTAGTCATGGGGATGGAGTTTAGGGTATAAGGTATGTATTAGTTATCAATACTGTGAAAGGAAGGAAGAGGAAGCAGGATTGGATAGAGAGAAATGAAGCCTGTACCACAGGGCAGCAAAACTGAGGCCAGAGCGGTGTGGACAGCCAGAATAAGTGCCATACTATCTATTAGTATGGCTTGAGTTAGGCCAAAAGGACTGGGTCTAATTTAATCATGGGATGCAGGCTGCCCCAGGAAGGGCATGTTGTTGGGCAGAGCAGCTCCTTTAGGGTTTGCCTCAGCTGCTGAGATCTGGGAGGCTTGTCTTCACATTTACATTCTCCATAGCTGGGTAGCAAGTGCTTTCTCAAAGGGAGATCTGGTGGCTTATTTCTTTCTACATGCATGCATGTACTATGATGGTAGTCTTTGGTGTCTAGCATTATCGCTAAGCTGCCACTGATTATTTTGAAATAAAATCTGTTTGTTTTACTGTATGTAAATTATAACTGCTCAGTTTAATGTGTTTTGCCAAACATGAGCATCTCTATGACAAAACTATCCCAAATGAAGTCTGACATTTTTTACCACCCCTGTAAAATCCTTTCTTTCCTTTTCTTAATCCTTTCTCTTTTTGCATATTGAGTCTTTAGTTCAATATGATGTTTTTTTTGAGATTCACACATTTGTGTATTTTGGTAGTTTGTATGTTTGGATTGCTGAGTAGTAGTCCATTAAATGAATGCACCAGGATTTTGTCATTTTGCCTTCAGTTGATAAATATTTGACTTTTTTTCCTTTTCTTTTTAATCTTGTGAGTAAATTTGTAATGAATAGATTTACATACTTGTTTTTTTGGAGGAATTTTCATTTCTTTTGGTTAAATATCTGGGAGTAGAATTGTTGTGCCATTTTAGAAAATGCATGTTTAATCTTATAAGGAAACCACTCACTCGTGTCAAATGATTATCTCAGTCTGCTTTCTTACCAGCAATTTATGAGTCTCAGTTGCTTTACATTTCTACCAATACCATGAGTCTTCTAATTTTATATATTCTAATGACTCTAAAATGGTATCTCATGGAGGTTTTTAACCTGTATTTCTTGATGTTGATCATCTTTCTATGTATTCATTGACTACCCACACTCTTCTGTTAAGTTTCTGTCCAAGTATTTTGCTCATATTTAAATTAGAAAATCTTGTATTATAGGATTTAAGTCTATATAAGAGCTTTGTCATACAAATTTGTGATTATGATATTGTGATATAGATTTGTATGTTTATCTAGTTTTTTTGCTTTTTATTTTCTAAATGGCTTCCTTTAAAAGGAGGATTCTTTCTAAACTTCGATTTTAATTTATCACTTTTTTTCTTTAATGGTTAGTGATTTTTGTGTCCTATGAAATTTTGCTTTTTCCACAATCACAAAGATATTTTCCTGGAGAAGGGTTATGAAGAGATCTTTCATATTCAGACTTTATGACTTAGTGTACATAGTATAAGATACATATTGTGGTTCAGTCAAGTGTTTGCAAAAGATATCCTTCTCAGGCTCATGGTGTGACATGGTATAGTGTTCTTCATCTTTTTTTTTTTTCCCTTAGGGTTTATTGAACATCCAGCATCATGCTGAGTGGGGAAAAGTTGAGTGTTTCCCTAAGATAGGAGCAAGACCAGCATGTCTACTCTCACCACTCCTGTTCAATGTAGCATTAGAAGTGCTAGCCAGAGCAATCCGGCAAGAGAAGGAAACAAAATACATACAAATAGAAAGGGAGAAAGTCAAACTATTCCTGTTTGCAAATAATATAACATACATAAAAAACCTAAAGATGCCACCAAAAGATTATTAGAACTGATAAATCCGGTAGCACTAGCATACATAATCAATGTACAAAATCAGTTGCTTTTCTATACACCAATAATAAATTTTCTGAGAAAAAAATCATGAAAGTAAATCTATTCACAGTGGTTGTTCACAAAGCACCTGGGAATTAACCAAGGAGGTGAAAGACTTCTATAATAAAAATTATAAAACACTGAAGAAAGAAATTTGAGGAACTGAAAGAAATTGAAGAAAGCATTAAACAGTTGGAGACCTGTCATGTCCATGGAATAGAAGAATTAATTAATATGTCTATACTACCCCAAATGAATGATGGATTCAATTTTATCCACATGAAAACAACAGTTACATTCTTCACAAAACTAGAAAAAAATAACCTTAAAATTCATAAAAAAGCACAAAAAACCCTGAATAGTCAAAGCAAACAAGCAAAAATAGCAAAGCTTGAGGCATCATAATACCTCTCTTAAAAGACATACTACAGAGCCATAGTAACAAAATCAGCATGGTATTGGCATAAACACACACACACAAAGACTAATGGAACAAATTATGGAACTCAGAAATAAATTCATGCATCTGTAGTCAACTGATTCTCAACAAAGCTGCCAAAAACATTCATTGAAGAAAGAACAGCCTCTTTAACAAATGGTGTTGGGAAAATTGGATGTTCACATGCAGAAGACCAAAGCTTGATTCCTCTTTTGTACCCTGAACAAAAATCAACACAAAAAGGATCAAAGACCTTAATTTAAGACATTAAACTCTGAAACTAAAAAACCTTCAAGACATGGGATAGGCAGTTTCTGGCTAGAACTCCAAAAGCACAGGAAGCAAATGCAAAGATTGCCAAATAGGATTAAATCAAACTAAATAACTGTTTACAGCAAAGGAAATAATACAGTGAAAAGACAACCTGTAGAATAGGAGAAAATATTTGGCAGCTATTAATCTTATAGGAGGCTAATATCCAGAATATATGAAGAGCTCAAAAAACTTAGCAACAACAATAAAATAAATAATCCAGTTTAAGAATGGGCAAATGATCTGGGTAGACACCCATTAGAAGATAAATACAAATGGTCAATAAATATATGGAAAAATACTCAATATTATTAGCCATCAAGGAAATACAATTCAGAACTATAGTAAGATACCATTACATTCCAGTTAGAATGGCTATTATTAAAACAACAACAATAATGACAACAAAACAAAACAAAAATGCTGGTGAGGATGTGGAATAAATGGAACTCTTAGACACTGTTGGTAAGAATATAAAATTAGTAAAGCCATTATGGAGACCAGTATAGAGGGTTCATAAAAACAAAAACAAAAAAATTCCTAAAATAGAATTATTATATGATTCAGCTATCCCACTTCTGGTTATATATCTAAAGGAAATGAAATCAGTCTCCCAACAAGATATCTGCATGCTTATGTTTATTTGGCACTATTCATAGTAAGAGTGGTAAGAGATGGAATTTTTTCCTATCCTGGGAGAGAGCCACTCAGGGGTGGGACCATAGTAGAGAGCTATTGCATGGACAGGGCCACCACAGAGACCCAGGGCCTTGGAAGCATCCTAAAGAACTACAGGTGTGATATTGCCACCACAATGGGTTCAGAGGGTGAAGCGGTCAGACAAAGAGGATTATTCTTGAATCTTAAAATATAATGTTGTTTAATCCTATAGGTTTTGGATTTGCTTGGGATCCATTATTTTTTCCTTCTTTCTTATTTCTCCATTTTGGAATGGGAATGTCTATCCTTCCATTGTATTTTGGAAGCAATAACTTGGTTGGTGTCATGGACTCCTGTGGGGAGCCATCCTTATCTAGCAGAATCAGACTAGGTTGAGCCATGGGACACAGAAGTCTGGATTCTAGGAACTGGTTACTTTGGAGAAATGTCCCAGATTGTTGGGAAGCATGTGGTGCTATGTGGGAGTGGTTCCCTGTCTAACTCTGTGATAGTTCCCCTGAGAAAATGGCTCCCCCTAATTATACCCCATCCTGTTCAACACAGAAGAAGCCCCTCCTGGTCCGGGCCCCTTTACCTGTGTGACTATAAAATAAAGGCGAGTTGGGCTACTCCATGTTGTTAGAGGCCAGAACTGGTATGGCCAGACTCATCACACCCCCTCTCATTTCAAAAGAGTATTGGCTCTTGTGTGTTTATTGATTAGATAAATTTATGGATAATTGATTGATTTATAGTCAACATTGTCCTTTAGCAGTTAACCTTTTTCTCATACGTGGAACATGGCTGAGAAACCCCCACAGGCTCCATTAGGTTTTGGATTTACTTGGGATCCATTTTCTTTTCCTTTTTTCCTATTCCTCCATTTTGGAATGGAAATGTCTAGCCTACCATTGTGGTTTGGAAGCACATATCTTGGTTGCTGTCATGGGCTCATAGCTGGAAAGGGATTTCCTTCAAGATGAGTCATACTTTGAGTCTTACCCCTGTCTGATTTAGATGAGACTTTGGAGTTGAGATTGTAGAATCAATGTTGGAATGAATTAAGAATTCTGGAGTTTTGGGGGAAGGAATGAATGCATTCTACATGTAGAAGGACATGAATTTTGAGAATCAAGTGTAGAATGTTGTGTCCCCCAATTCATATTTGAAATCCTATCCCCTATTAGAAGGTGAGGTCTTCAAAAGGTAATGAAGATGAAACCCTTCATTAATGGCATTAGTGCCTTTGACTAATAAAGACACTCCAAGGACTTCCCTTCTCTCTTGTGTCCTGTGAGGACACAACAGGAAGACAGCCATCTTTGGATCAGAAAGTGAGCTCTCACTCGACTCCAAATCTATCAATACCTTGACTTTAGAATCCCTAGTCTCTAGATTCTGAGAAATAATTGTTGTTTAAACCACTAAGTTTGTGGTATTTTGTTATAGCAGCCCATAGGAACTAAGACAAAAATTAATTCCTAATATCTAGAATCACATGCTGATTTTATTTTTCCTATTTGAATGATTTTGAATGATATACAAAATAGAAAAAATATACAAATATGAAAAGTCTTCCTTACATATTTCCCATCTCAGATTTTAATTTATCACTAGTAAGTAGTGAACATCATCCTTTTATCTCAAAAAGTGAATATAAGAATATCTTCAAATTCTTATGTGAATCCAAATGAATAATTTTATTGTAGCTATATCTAAATGTGTGTTGCTGTTTTCCCCCAAGCAACTGTGAACTCTCAAATCATTCGTTTCCAGAAGATGTTTTTAAACTTCCCTTTTTGAATATAGGCAAAGTAGTTTTGTGTGATCTAAGAATCTGTAGTACTGTGAGTAAAATACTGCATTTTGGAGGGCTAACTCAGCAAGACTTAGAAAACTCTCTAATTAATCCTTTGCTAGATCTTCTTGGTTCTTTTATACTTTGTCTAGCCAGGATAAACAATAATAGAGGAGCCATCTTTAGGTTAAAGTAAAGTTTTGGAAGAGACTTTCTTATTTATGTAGCAATGAAAACTGAGACCTGAACAAGGTTAAGCAATTTGCCCAAGAAAAATAGAGCTATTTTTTTCTTTTTTTAAAAAAATTTTTATAGTTGTCAATGGACCTTTATTTTACTTAGTTATATGTTGTGCTAAGAATCAAACCCAATGCCTCAGACATACTAGGCAAACACTCTACTACTGAGCCACAACCCCTGCCCATTACAGCTATTTCTTGATTCCTCCTGATTTAGGTCCTGTTATGATATTGAGTTTACTCTACTTGTATTCTAATTGATTACAGGTTTTTTGTTTGTTTTATTTTGAGATGGAGTCGCACTGTGCTGCTCAGGCTGGCCCTAAACTCCTGGGCTCACATGATTTGCCTTCCTCAGCCTCCCAAGCAGTTGCAACTACATGCACATGCCACCATGGCTAATGGCTTTGTTTATAAGAATGGAAATGACTTAGTACAAACTGGAGGAAGAATGTTCCTATAAAAGATGATGCATAGCTTCACATGCCCACGGTTGGAAAGCAGTGTTCACTGTGATGAGGGATGACGTGGCTGGCCTTCCAAGACGCAAGCATATCCGCAGTTTGTATTGCCCTTTGTAGTAATATAAAGTTCATTCATTCCTTGACTTTCAAAATGCAGTGACCCAAGACCAGAGAGAATGAAAATATTTATTTTAGCATTGTCTTATAAATAGAAGTTAATCTAATTTTTTTAAGTTTAAAATAATTTTAATCCTTTCTAATAATGAAATATTTGACCACAAAAATCTAGTTTTTTATAATTAACAGATTTAATGCTAGAGTCATAGAATTTTAAAGGGACTCAAGAGATCATTTATATCAGTGGTTCTTCTCTTTAGGATTATAGACTGCTGTGTCTATTTAAAAAATGTGTACCCTATTTTCCAGAAGAATGCTCATGTTCACATTTTTATTCTGTGCATGTATTAAAATCACCTCAGTGACCTAAACTTCATCACAAATTCTTCTCTTTTGCCTTCCAAGAAGATCTAACATGTTTTTTATTTTTGAAAAAAAAGAAGTCTATGGAAAGTAGTATTGTAGGAATATTTAGAAACAATTCATTAACATACAGGCAGATCTGAATTTAAGCCATTCAAAAAACTTGTACCCTTCTTTACCAATATAAGAGAAAAAAAATCAGAAAAAAATACAGGAATAAAAATCAGAATCAACTGACTCTACAAATAACTAGCTGTTTGTTCTTGATCTTATCACTTAATCCCTCTGAGTCTTGATTTCTTGTCAGTAAACTGAAAGGCTAGTGAAGCTAGAAAACATCTTGGTCATCAAATTCAAGTGCCTGGAACTAGGGGAGGGAGGGATTCATGTTATTATATAGGAATACTTCGGAAATCTCAATTTTAATTTACAGACGGAATTTTCAGTAGGACTTAAAATATTCATGTCTACTCTAGAATTTTATCACATACAAAATTTGTCACTTAACTAAGGAGACAAAACTAGCAAATGAACCAATGGGAGAATGCTGGTTTGTCAGGCCATTGGTGTGCATGTTCCCTCACAAAAGCAGACTGAAGCTACCATGGTTATCTGCACAAGAGCATGCAACCCACCAGAAGTTGATCTAGGAGTAAACTACAGTTACCGGGCTATGGAATCTGTGCTGTGCACTGTAATAAAACCCTCCCTGTTCAAGATCAGAGCAACGCTCTAGGATAGTAGGGTACTCACAGAGAGCAAATGTACTGTACAAAATGTACTGTACATTTTGAAATGCTAGACTAAAAGGACTTTGAAGGTTCTTATCTTAAAGAAATGATACATTTTTGAGGAAATAGGCATTGTTTAACTTGTTAAACATTACACCATGAATACATGTATCCAAATATCACATTATTTATGTGATAATTAATATGCACAATTTTTATGTTATTACTTACCAGTTAAAGTAAATGTAAGAATAGTTAAAAAAAATAAAGATCAGTGTGGGCAGAAATGAAGGGAGAAGCTGTTTGTTGGTGTTGATGTTTGATCTGTCCCTTAAAGGGGAAGAGGTTGGTGGAGGAAGATGAACTTCTTAGGTGAGTAACAGAGTACCAGCATGTTTCAGAAGGAATTTATACTGCTAAATTAATTTACATTAATTTAGACAGAGCAATAATGAAAACTGAGTCTTCTTGGCATTCTGTTCTCTCATGGGGTTTGCATTCTGTTCTCTCATGGGGTTTGCGTCTGTCTACCAGCATGCAAGGACTGATCTGAAATCTCTATTAACCTTCCCCAACTGTATGCAGATACCACCTCCAGCTTCCCTGTTAGAGTCATAGCCCAGGGTGTCTCCAATGGTACCCTGTGCCTTTTCTACCCAACTTGACCTCTCAGGGTCCCAATGTTTATTAGATAAACTTTGAAGGGGGATGGTATCATTAATTAAAGTCCCTTTTAGCTCTAAAACCCACAAGTATGTAAATTGGGAAGAGCATTTTTTTTTCTTATTAGTGTTCCTATTTCAAGTCATAAAAAATATAGTATTTTTTTGACTTTGCATGAAAAACGTTACATTCTTGTGTCCTGATCCTATCTTGGTTCTGAAAAACTGCATCACCACATTTTCCTATTTGGGAAAATTTTTGTGAGTATGTTATTTAAAAAAACATGAATCATATTTCTTTTTCAAGTTCCACTCTGAATGCTTTTACAACCTTGCATAAAGTCCACTATGGAAAACACTGAAAACAACTGCTTCATGTAATTATTTTTAATTGACATACAATTATTGCACATATTTACTGGGTATAGTATGATAATTTGATACATGTACAGTCTGTGTAGCTAGCAAATCAGGGTCATTAGCATTTCTTTGAACATTTGAACTCCTGTCTTCTAGTTATTTTGAGATATATAATAAATTGTTATAAACTATAATCATCCTACTGTGCTACAGAATGAAAGATCTTTTTCCTTCTCTCTAGCTATATTTTGGTACCCTTTATTCAAACCTTCTCTATGCTACCCTCTTCCTGTTACAGAGCTGGGGCCTTCTGAGAAACTGAGGCAACATGAAAACCACCCACCCCCTTCAAACCTTCATTCTTGCAATCAAGTCAGAAATATTTCAGACATGTCACTCAGAGTAACAGGAATGAATTTATTGAAGGAATAGGAAAAGGGAAATGGGACACTCTCAAGGGAGAGAGTGGATCTTTTCAGAGAGTAGATGCACAAGGTGCCTCTCCTCTACTCCAGTTTTATTGGGGATCCCAGAGAAGTTTCCCCAGAGTCCTGCCCAGGCCCACCTCTTGACTTGACTAACAGCAGGGTGACATCAAACTTTCAAGTATCCACTGCTATGGCAACTCTATGTCACCTTGGCCCATGCTAATCAGTTCTAATTGGATTCTTAACCATGCATTCTTACAGATTTTATGGTTAGGAGGAATTATCCTTATCTCCCAGAGTTTCAGGATCTGGTCACAAAACCTTCCTCCTTCTGGGTAACTTGGGTTCCTCTTATCAACATTATTTTGGGCTTGCATTTTTTCTAAAGTGAACAGGTAGTTTGCTAAGGAATGTGACATAAGCTGCCCACTTAGACCAGGCAGGGTTGCAAGTAAATTATGTCTTGGAAAAGAAAGCATGTGGGGGGTCAGCACGGTGGGCCCACTTTATTCTCTTAATCTCATATTCCCACCATCCTCATCTGTCTGTTCCCTAACATTCCTAGTCTCTAATGACTTCTATTCTATTTTCTAATACTATGAGATCAACTTTATTTTGGTTTCTGCATATGAATTAGAACATGCAGAATTCGTCTTTCTGTGCCTAGCTTATTACACTTAATATAATGTCTTCCAATTTCATTCATGTTGCTGCAAATGACAGGGTTTCAATTTTTATGGCTGAAAAATAATCTATTGTGTATATGTACATTTTATTCATACATTCATTCATTCACTGATGGACACTTTGGTTGACTCCATATCATGACTATTGCTTTTAGTGCTGCAGTAAACATGAGAATACAGGTATCTTGGATATTCTGATTTAGTTTCCTTTGGATGTATACCTAGCAATGAGATTGCTGACTCGTGTTAGTTCTGTTTCCATAATCACTACACTAACTTACATTCTCATCAACGTTGTATGAGAATTCCTCCTTCTTCACATCCTTGCCAGCATTTGTTATTTTTTGTCTTTTTGATAATAGCCATTCTAATTTGGGTCAGATGATGCCTCATGCTTTTTTTTATTAGTACATTTTAATTATGTAGCATATTTGAACATGCAAATAACATACTTTGATAATACCCACCCCCTCCCCACTATTCCCTTTCCTCTTCTCTAATAGTCTTTCTGTTTTTTTCAAGACATCTTTTTCTCATTGTGGTTTGATTTGCATTTTCCTAATGATTCCCTGGTGATTTGCATGTTTTTAATGATTAGAGAGCATTTTTCAAATTCTTGTTGACTATTTATCTAACTAAAATTTGCAACAGGAGTATTTGTACTTTGTCATGGATTTTAAAGGTCAAATTCAAAATGACAGAGAATTGGCAAAGAAGCATTAAAGATGTACATAATTTTTTATGGCTTACTCTTTCTGTAGTCTCAAAATTGTTTGTTGACATTTGATAGTTTCGTTCCAGGTTACATTGGTTTTCTGTGTCTCTTCCACTGGTGTGTGCACTTCCAGTGGGTGGAGAGTATCTTTGTTATCCTGGCCCCTGGCATGGTCACTGCCTGTAGTAGGGATAAGTATATGAATAGAAAAATGAAGGATATGAGGGGTAGAAAGGAAAAATTGATCTACTTAAAATTAATTTTCAGAGAACCTTATTTTGTTAATTGGTATGCAAATATTTAATGCTGCAGTTTCCATAGTGAATAAATAATTATTTTAATAAATGAGTTTTACTGAAAGTTTTGTCATGGAAGGATTTTATTTCATCTTCAAATCTGAAGGTTAGTTTTGCTGGATATAGGATTCTTGGTTGGCAATCATGTTCTTTCAGAGCTTGAAATATGTGGTTCCAGGCCCTTCTAGCTTTTAGGATCTGGGCTGAGAAATCTGCTGATTTCAGCATTGGTTTCCCCCATAGGTAATCTGATGCTTTTCTCTCACAGCCTTTAAAATTCTATCTTTGTTTTGTATATTAGGCATTTTCATTATAATGTGTCTTGGTGTAGATCTGCTGTAATTTTGTGCATTTGGTGTTCTGTAAGCTTCTTGTAGCTGAGTTTCCATTTCATTCTTCAGGTTTGGGAAATTTTCTGATAGGATTTCATTGAATAGTTTGTTTATTCCTTTGGTTTGTATCTCTGTGCCTTCCTCAATCCCGATAATTCTTAAATTTGGTCTTTTCATGATATCCCATAGTTCTTGCAGGTTCTGTTCATGATTTCTTACCATCTTCTCTGTTTGGGTAACTTTATTTTCAAGAATCAATATTTTTCTTCAATTTTTCTTCAATTTTTTTTCTTCAATTTTCTCTTCAATTTTTTCTTCAATATTGTCTTCATTGCCTGTGGTTCTGTCTTCCAAGTGATCTAGTTTGTTGGTGATGCTTTCCATTGAGTTTTTTATTTGGTTTATTGTTTCCTTCATTTCAAGGATTTCTGTTTGGTTCTTTTTCAGAATCTCTATCTCTTTGTTGAGGTGATCTTTTGTCTCCTGTAGTTGCTCTTTCAGTTGCCTATTGGAATGATCAATCATTGCCTGCATTTGCTCTCTTAACTCATCATTTGCTTCTCTGATCATTTTAATCATGTATATTCTGAACTTCTTTTCTGGCATTTCTTCTACCATACTGTCATTGAATTCTATTAGTGTAGAATCTTAGATTGTTTGGAATGCTTTCTTCCCTTCTTTTTTCACATTGTTCATGTATCTACCCTTCTAGCAATACAGATCTAGGGTATTACAGTTTCTGGCTATAGGCTTATAGTGACCCCGCAGCTTTCCAAAACCTCTTCTTTAAGGGGGGAGATCAATATTAGCAACACCCAGTACAGACAATATACAGCCATAAACCAAATAGTCCCTATGAAGACTATTGTTACAATGGTCTTTTTGTTATAATATTGTTACAATATTGTCATAATAAACAGAGAGGATGAGTTCAATTATTATCTACAGTATAACAAACAGATTTGCAATGAGGACTGCAGTTTCTAATGGAGGACAAAGAGGATGGGGAGGGGTGTAGGATGTAACTGTTAATGGTATAAGAAAAGAATGTGAAGAAGTTCTAGATTATAGGAAGAGTGAAAATGTAGTCAAAAGAAGTTGTTTGTTAGCATGAGAAAAGGGAGAGAAAGACTTTGAGGAAACAGGTAAATAAAAGGAAAGTAGAGAGCAAGAAAAGTAAAGAAATAAAAATTTAAAAGCTTTCACAAAGGAGAAAAAAAAACTACACTATAACAGTCATATACTATTCAAACCTCCCAGTTTTCAGTAGCCTGAGGCATGAGAGGTACCTGACAATGAGCTTCCAGTCTCCAGCTGGGGTCTCAGAATGGAATTTGCCCCAGCTAATGACAGTTTCCACTTCCAGGATAATCCAGGATGGCTGCACTGGCTTCCAAATGTGTTGGCAAATAGGGAGATGCAGCGCAGGATGTGGGCACTGACTCTGTATAGGGTGCAGTTGGTCAGGCTGGGGGCCCCTGGAGGTGGGGTGCTGTCAGTTGGGCCAACAGTCCTGCAGTTCCTGGCTGTTTTCCCAAAGTGGTGGCAGCCATGTGTAACCAAACCTGATGGTGGACTTCCAGGCAACAGCAGGCAGCTGGTGATCCACTGACGGTCTGCAGGCTCTGCAGGCTACTGGCTGATGATCAGCAGATGAACCTTGATCAGTGGGTGATGGGTAGGTGAAAGGCAGGCAATGGGCAGGTCAGAGGCAGGCAAACAGGCAAATGACGGATGATAGGCGGCAGTCAGTGAGCAATCTGTACTCAAATGTAGTCAATAGGCTGGCAGACTGTAGGTGATCGAGCTTGAAAAATGTGGTAAACAGCAGGGGATCAATGAGGAGTAAAGACTGACTCACAGAGAAACAGATTTTCCTCTGGAAGTTACAGGGTGACAAAGAATGCAGCCTCCCTCTAGTCCACCATCTTGGATTTAGTTTGTAAGGTTCAAAGATTTACTGGAATTATCTTGAGGATTAGGATATTTATTTTCAGAATATTAAGTTGAACTTTCCAAATATCTAAAGCAGAAGTTATAATACTTTTAAACTTGAAATTTAGAAATTCCCAAATAATTAAGAGACATAGATTAGAGATGTTTTCCTACATTTAATGTATTATTATCCCAAACACATTTTTTTATTGCTTAGTTTTGGAACAAATTTTAAAGATTCTTGAGCTTCTGTTTTCTCGTCTAGAGAATGTTTGTATTTTTCAATCATGGTGAAGTTTAAAAAATAATTTTTATTGAAAAAGCTCAGTAAGGGACTACTATAGTTGCAAATCTATTATACTTATTTATGTCTCCATTCCTTCATTTGGAAAATGAGAATAATTATTTTTTTGGTGCATAACATTTTGTGATTTGATGCTTATAATAAATTTTGTGAATTAATTGGGTTTCACAAACATTTGTGATATAGGTATCAATTGGATGATATCAGCCACTCAAGGTAGTATGTAAACAAGTAGGACCCAGAAACTTTCAGAAGTAGTATTCTTTTTTAAAAAAATTGAATCCAGTCAAGAATAAAATTAATCTGAATATTCAAAATTAAGGATTTAGTTTAGTTACATATGAACATAAAATTAAATGCAAAATATAGTCAAATAGCAAAGATGAGTCATTAAGCTTTAAAAATAGATGAAAAGTTGTAATTTATGTTTGTAGGCACTTCTGTAGCAGTTCACTTAGTTTTGATTTCTCAATAGGAAGTTGTCTTTCATTGCTTTCTTTGAACAAACAGAAAATTCCACTTCCAATAGTGAGTCTTTATAAATAACTTTATAATTGTTTCCAGTTTATATTTTAAAAAAGGGTACTCTAGAATAATGAGAATTATTTGTGTAATTTTTTTCATGCCTTTGGAGTTTGTGAAAGGTGAAAAATATTTAATAAACAAGAAGGAGCTCCTAGAATAAAAGTGAGGCAGAATTAAACTTTTGATAGTTTGGAGATCATTTTCCCCCAAAACTTTTTAGTAGTATAAATGAGGAATCTGAGAATCTAGAATTGTTTCAGTAATCAAACCACAATCACAGATCTACGAGTGGAAGGTTTGAAACTATAGCTTCCATGGTAGGATTCAGTTCTGAGGCAGTCTTTAAATGAAGAAGAATCTACCATTGGTGTTTTGCGAAGCAACAAAATTTGGCATGTCCTGGGGCGTGGTGGCTCTCACCTGTAATCCCAGTGACTCGGGAGGTGGAGGCAGGTGGACTGCAAGTTCAAAGCCAGCCTCAGCAAAAGCGAGGCGCTAAGCAACTCAGTGAGAACCTGTCCCTAAATAAAAGATACAAAATAGGGCTGGGGATGTGACTCAGAGGTGGAGTGGTCAAGTGGGGATGTGGCACAATGGGGCTTGAAACCAAATTCCTTGCACATATGATTTTGTCCAAATGAACCCAATTGCTATGTATAATTATGATCTCTAATAAAAATGTTTTAAAATATTGATATTAGAGATGAATATTATAAATACAGTAGTTTATTGAAGCCTCTTAAAACTCTATAAGTGAGGTCCCTGGACAAGTACCATTGGTATTACAGGAACTTCTTAGGAAAGTACACAGGACTTACCCCACTCCTACTGAATCCGAAACTCTAGGAATGGGGCTCAGCATTCTATTTTAACAAGCTCTCCAGGTGATTCTGATGCATGCTAAAGTTGGAAAGCCACCCATTTAAGAAAATATTTTGACATTTTTGGAGTTTTTTTCTTAAGTCAATATGATTTGGGGAGAATGTGATTTGTAGGAAAGAGTTCTCCATCTTTCCACTTATTTGGCTAATTGTGGTATACATTAAAGTCTCAAAGATAACTTTAAAATACATGGAGGGTCAACAACTTCTTCCAGGAAAATATTAGGAAAAGTATTACTTCTGCAATTACTGAGACTGGTAAGTCATGTCCCTTAGGAATGTTTTGATGTTATAGTCCTCAGTAGCTGTGTACAGCTGAAGGCATGTTTCCCATTACTTCTTCCCCTTGGGGGTTAGATGTATCCTTCGGACCAGATTTTTGGTGGTGATGAGTAAAAACTTCAATGTCATCATTCATTCAGCTATTTTCACTTGCAAAAGCTTATAGATCCATGAGAACAAGTAGCTCATTAGCCTTTTCTCATGTGTTATTCAATTGAGGCAATGGAATGATTTTTGGATTTAGGAGAAAATCTTTGCTTTCATTAAGAGACGAGGTTAACTAGCCCTTGGAAAAGTGATGTTAAGCACTAACATTCAGAGGGTTTGATGGGGCTTACAGATCGTAAAGACAATAAGTAATAAATGTGAGCTAGATGTGGGTGCTGCATTTTACTCATGAATCAGGTGAAAGGATCCCAGTAAAAGCTATTAGGTGAGAGTGAAGACCTCATACATCAGTTAACTTCCCTAATTAGGGAAGATCATATGGGGAAATAGAATTTTCTCCTTTTTCAGTAAATGAGAAAGATCATACAGAAGGAAATATGGGGAAATACAGGCTCCCCAGTTAAATGAGGAAGGTCAGAGAGCTCTTAGCTTCCTGAACTTCACTGGGGCCTGGGACTGTTTTGGAAAATTGCTCTTTACTTTTTAGCTCTCCAGGGGGTGGTCTCCCAACCACTGTGAACTGAGGGCAGGAAAGAACATGGTCTCTAGGGGAAGGGGGAGTGGGAAGAAAGGGAAGAAAAGTTGAGAGATTCAGAAAGCCTGATTTATTGCTTCAACTTCCTCATGATGTTTTACTTTTCATTTTGTTTATAAGATTACCAACTATAAGTGAATGAAATAAAAAGCATAAGATGATTCTGTTCATCATGTTATCATTTGACGTTTGTCATGAGTGAGTATATTGTTTCTTTAGAATTGTCCATAATATTCTTAAGCTAAATTTGCTTTGACCTCTGAACAAATATGAGAGTAAAATTTTGTCTAAAGTGGGTAAAGAGTAAGTTAAACTATATAAAATCATATTAACAAGGTCTCTCAGTTACAGATAATATGTTAAATTTAAATAAGGAAAACAAATTTCAAAGAACTATGTACAGAGAGGAAGCATGGAGTGAGTGGAATTGTTTGCAAGACCTACTGCACAGTTGGCTGTAGTTGAAAACAAATGACTAGGCTAGGAATTAATATTCATTCCATGAAAAAAGCACTCCTACGATATAAGCTTTTGGAAAAAAAATTAAAAAAACTTCTTGGATTATGTCTTATATTTACTTTTTCATAGTTAAGCATGGGTTCCATTATTAGGGCTGATTTTTTCATTTTAGGGTTGCTGGGGATTGAACCCAGGACTTTGGGATCTACAAAAGACTCTACCACTGAGCTGCATTCCCAGACCATTAAGGCTGACTTTTATAAGTACATCTTAGTGTAAAGTCACACCTCCTCTAAAAATGAAGCAAATGTAGACATTCAAGAAGAAGAGTGAATTTAAAACTAAGGATCCTTTACAATATTTAATTATTTTACTGAAAAAGGAGAAAGTTCTATTTCCTAAAATTATGAATCTCAAGCTTTGAATTAATTTCACCAGTCAGGAAAGAACTGAAACCAAATGATATAAGCCATTCACACTGCAGTAAATCTCTAATGATAAAGGGTCTTAGGTAAAGTTTGTTCAGGAAGAGCAGCAGGTCTGCATGACAGATCTTTGTTATCAGCACTGAAACTCATTTTAAGCATAATCTGCCTTGTGAAATATGATTGAAACAATCTCATGGAAACCATATGATAAAAAGGATATATCAGGCATTATCCTTAAGTGAATAGGAAACTACATTTGAAAATAATTTTAAGAGAAAATGATAATTTACAACAGTCTAGTCATGACAGCATTCAAAATAGATGTTAAAACACTAATACTGGAATTGGTTTGGTGGTATAAAATTAGAAATTTACAAAATTAATAAATCCTTTCTACTTATGAATGTTGTAGTGTGAATCTTAAGTGTATTCCAAAGGTCTGTGAGTTAAATGCTTGGTCTTTAGGATGGTGTCTTTGGGATATGGTGAAGCTTTTAAAATGTTGGGCCTGGGGGGAGGTCTTCATGTCATTGGAGAGATTGTGGGGCCCCAGACTCTTCCTCTTTCTCTTTTTTCTCCTGTCCATGGGAGGAATGTTTTTGCCCTCTACATGCTCCTGCCAAGATATGCTGCCTTGCTATAGGCCCAAAAGCAATGGGTCTAATTGATAATAGACTGGAACTTCTAAAACTGTGAGCCAAAATGAAAATTTCCCTTATATAAGTTGATCATCTTGGATATTTGTTACAGTTTTGAAAACATCCTGAAATGCTCAATTCAGTTATATATGTATACATATTATATATATACACAAATATACACACATATATGCACACACTCATATATAATATATGCAGTGTAAAATATGCAGCTTGTGCTTGATCCTTTGAATAATGACCTGTAATAGTTACATGAAACTTTAGGGTATAATTTGGGTAATTATTTATGGAATTTTGCATGCCTGCAGTATAAGGAAAGGAAATCAATATTTATTGAGCACCTGTTATACTTCAGATGCACAATGTAAATAATCAATTATTGGAATACCCTGTGAATTAGACAATCCGGTTCCCTACTTGAAGATGAAGACATAATACTTAAGAAAACATCTTCTTAAGTTGATCAAAGTCAGTCAGCTAGTAAGTGGAGTTACTTTACTTAGTTTCTCTTAGCCCATAAAGTAAGGATAATTTGTACCTCAGAGAAAATAGATAATAAACAAACAAATAACTAAAGGATAAAATTGCAGATCATAGTAAGTGCATGAAGAAAATAATTTACTTATAATGGAACACGTGGAATATTGTGAATAATAAACTTTTATCTGCCTTTAAAAAAAAAAAGATGGAATTGAATGAGCTGATATATATAAAGGCCTTAAGGAAGCACTGCTAAATTGTGGTCTGATTCTTCCCCCATAGTTCTTGGTCACCATTCTTATTCTCTTTAGGCTGTGACAGAAGTAGAGTTCAACTTTTAATTCTTGATGTTTATGCTGAATGCATCGAAATATCACAGGAACCCTGTTGAGAAATAGGGACAATCCTAGTATTTCTTTCTTTTTAATTTACTTATTGATTCATTCAACACAAATGGAGTATAGCTATTGTTTCTCTGGTTGTACACAAAGTAGAGTCACACCATCTGTGCATTCATACATGTACACAGGGCAATGATGTCTGTCACACATTCTGTTATTATTATTACCCCCCCACCCCGACCCCACCCCTCCCTTCCATCTGTGCTATCTATCCTTCCTCCATTCTTGCCACCCTTCCCCCTGCATTATGCATCATCATTCATTTACCAGAGAGACCATTCAGCCTTTGGATTTTGGGGATTGGCCGATCTCACTTAGCATAACAGTCTCCAACATCATCCATTTACCTACAAATGCCATAATTTTATTCTTCTTTAAGGCTGAGTAATATTCCATTGTGTATATATACCACAGTTTCTTTATCCATTCATCTACTGAAGGGCATCTAGGTTGATTCCATAATCTAGCTATTGTGAATTGAGCAGCTATGAACATTGATGTGGCTGCATCACTGAGGCAATCTGATTTTAAGTCCTTTGGGTATAGGCCAAGGAGTGGGATAGCAGGGTCAAATGGTGGACCATTCCAAGTTTTCTAAGGAATCTCCACACTGCTTTCCAGAGTGGCTTCTCCAACTTGCACTCCCACCAGCAATGTATGAGTGTACCCTTTTCCCCACATCCTCTCCAACACCTGTTGTTGCCTGTGTTCTTAATAAAAGACATTCTAATTGGGGTAAGATGAAATCTTAAGGTGGTTTTGATTTGCATTTCTTTTATAACGAGGGATGTTGAACATTTTTTCTTAATTCTGTTGATTGCTTGTAGATCTTCCTCTGTAAAGTGTCTGTTCATTTCCTTGGCCCATTTGTTGATTGGGTTATTAGTGTTCTTGGTGTAAAGATTTTTGAGTACTTGGTAGATTCTGGAGATTAGTGCTCTATCTGAAGTGTGTGTGGCAAAGATTTTCTCCCACTCTGAAGGCTCTCTCTTCACATTGCTGATTGTTTCCTTTGCTGCGAAAAGGCTTTTTAGTTTGACTCTATCCCAATCATTGATTCCAGCTTTTATTTCTTGGGCTTTGGGAGTCATGTTAAGGAAATTTGGTCCTAGGCCAACATGAAGAAGATTTGGACCTATTTTCTCTTCTATTAGGTGCAGAGTCTCTGGTCTAATTTCTAGGTCCTTGATCCACTTTGAGTTGAGTTTTGTACAGGGTGAGAGATATGGGTTTAATTTCATTTTGCTGCATATGGATTTCCAATTTTCCCAGCACCATTTGTTGAAGAGGCTGTCTTTTCTCCATTGTATGTTTTTGGCTCCTTTGTCAAGTATGAGATACCTGTATTTATGTGGGTTTGTCTCTGTGTCCTCTATTCTGTACCATTGATCTACCTGTCTATTTTGGTGCCAATAACATGCTGTTTTTGTTACTATTGCTCTGTAGTATAGTTGAAGGTCTGGTATTGTGATACCCCCTGCTTCGCTCTTCTTGCTAAGGATTGCTTTAGCTATTCTGGATCTCTATTCCTCCAAATGAATTTCATGATTACTTGCCCTATTTCTATGAGGTCCGTCATTGGGATTTTAATTGGAATT
>JAJEJO010000317.1:414485-428623 GCA_020662805.1 Glaucomys volans
TTTTTTGAGAACTTCTATCTCTTTATTGAAATGATTTTTTGTTTCCTGCAATTGCTCTATTAGCTGATTATTTATAGCCTGAATTTGCTCTCTCCTCACATCATTCTCTTCTCGGATCATTTTAATTATGAACATTTTGAACTCCCTTTCTGTCATTACTTCTACCATGCTATCTTTGGGTTCTCTTGATATATCATCTAGGTTTGTTTGGGACACTTTCTTCCCGTTTTTTCTCATGTTGCTCGTGTATCTTCCCCTCTAGTAGTGCAAATCAGAGGGATTGCAATTTCCCTGTGAAGACTTAAAGTGTCCCTGCAGATTTCCAGTAACTCACCTGATGTTTGAGCGATGCTTGATCAAGCGGTGACCCAAGAAAGGTGCTGTTCCACTACCTCCAGGTTGGGAATGATCAATGCTTCTGGGCAGAGGCAGCCTGGTATTGATAGACAATCAGATATTGCAAGGTGCTAGACCCTGGGCCAGGGTGTGGACCTGGGCACTAGACCAAGTTGGGGTGGGGACACAGAACTGTGCTCAGTGATGGAGACACTGGGCTTGAGAGCCTAGGCAGGCTTGAACTCCTTGCTGGGGGCTCAGGCAGTGGCAGGTGGTTGCTCTCTCCCGGGGATGCTGTAAAATGGCGCCAAAGGCCCTACGCTCCCCGCTGGAGCTGGCAACTCCAGCCGCTCCAGGCCAGACCTCTCCAGGAGCTGCCGTGCAATGGCTTGGAAGACCGGTCCTCAGCTCCGAGGACTCAGGCAGCCGCAGATGGTCGCTCTCTGCCAGGAAAGCTGCAAAATGGCGCCGAAGGGTCCAAACTCCCCGCCGGAGCCCCAATCCTAGTATTTCTAAAGGAGTTGCTTCCAGTGTTGCCCTTTATTTTTATTTTAAGCAGGCATTAACTTGTAAACATGTTATTGCATTATGGTTCTCCAGAGAAATGCAACTATTTATCATGTTGTCCCTCCCTACCATTCCTCCCCAGTCAAGAGAGGGGAGAGAGATTTATTGTAAGGAATTGACTCACATGACCATGGAGGCTAACACATCCCAAACTCTGCTGTTGGTGCGCTGGAGGTTAAGAAGAGTTGGTGGTGTAGCTCCAGTTTGATTCAAAAGGCCTGAGAACCAAAAGAATTGATGGTTACCTCTTAGAGTTGTCATGAGGATAAAGTGAGAATGCATGTAAATTTTTAGAATAATGTCTGGCATACAATAAGGATTTAACAAATCATTTCTTTCTCACATCCTTTGTCACTTTGCCCAGGGGACAAGGGCCAGTTCTGTGACTCTGCTATTGTGCATTTTATGCATATTCTATGAAAATGTTCTTATTTCTTGAGTCTGAAACTATGAGAAAACACAAAGGGAATTTCATTTTATAAGTGGTTTAAATAGGAATAAGAAGAGCATAAAATCCAGCAGAGGCTGAAGTAAGACAATTATAAATATAGATTTGGCATCCTAGATGATTTAGGCATGTGGGTAGCTATTTAATATGTGTGCTTTTGCCAAAAACAAATCCCATAAGCTCATGGGGATTTATGTGGTTTCATTAGTCATTTCAGGGGCTGAGGAAAGAAAACATTCCCCCCAGATCCCTCATTTTAAATATTTTCTCATGTTCTTCCCTTCGTATGTTCTCTTGAGAAAACTCAGTTAATCCAAATACCCTAAAGTCATACATATACAAACACACACATAAAAGCTAAATATATTTATGAATTATATGTATGTATGCTAGCTGTATATAAATTGTATATACTAAATATATAAATCATGTGCAATTAACACAAATTAAGTATATAAAAATTACTTACATAAACTATGCATATAACATCTAATGTACCTAAACTAAATACATAATATAAAAATAACTATTCAATCAATATCTATATTCATATACATATTTATATTGTATTTATCAAAAATTCATAACTGTTTATAATTCATAATATTTTTCATAATATTTATATTGTATTTCTCATAAGGTACATAATATAATTCATAAGGTACATAATATAATTCATAATATTTATATTGTATTTGTCAAAAATTCATAACTGTGCCTTGATTTCTTACTAGGTACTATATATTGTGCTAGGTATGCAAGATGAATAAAATATAGTCTCTGTCATTATGGAATTCATATTTTACTTGGGAAATACATAAAGAAATAATTATTACAGTATTTACATCTCACAATGAAAATAGAAATCTAACTGAAAGAAATAATGGTAGAGCAGAGAGCATCTCTGCAAAAAGTGTCATACACATGCAGAGTTTGAAATCCTTGGATAAGATTTTCTAGGACTGTTGACAACTGACTTTTATGATGATTGGTATTTCATCCAGAGGAAAAGGATTAGGAGGGAATCAAAGGAACGGCATGACAAAAGTCATAACAGCATGAAAGTACATGACCTGTTTTTCAAAAAAACATATTTTTTATTTGTTCTTCTTATATATATTTTGACATACTGTCAAAATATGACATTGTGTATTTTGACATACTGTACATACATGGAGTATAACTTATTCTAATTAGGATCCTATTCTTGTGGTTGTATGTGATGTGGAGTTACACCAGTTGTGTATTCATATATGATCATAGGAAAGTTATGTCCAATTCATTCTACTATCTTTCCTAATCCCATCCCTCTCCCTTCCCTTCATTCTTCTTTGTCTAATTCAATGAATTTCTATTCTTCCCTCTCCCCCTTATTGTGTGTTAGCATCTGCATATCAGAGAGAACACTTGGCCTTTGTTTTTTTGGCTTGTTTTTAGGGGGGAGGTGCATGAGTGCAGATTGATCAAGTAGATTTGAGAGGGTTGTAACAGAAAAAGATGACCCTGATAATGAATTGAAGAGCTGCCTACACTGGGTTAAGGGAGTTTGGAACTATATTCCATAGGTACATGTCTAGTAAGGCATATGAATGAGAAATAAACCCTTTTCTTTTGGAAATTTGAAATGGATACTGGATGAAGTACAAGCAAGCTGACTTAATTAAAGTTAAGATAAACTAATGAGAAGCCTAGACTTCCCAAATTCTAGTATGTGCACAACTGGCCTGAGGACCTTGATACAAGGTCTGGCTGGGCCAAAGACTTTGCATTCCTAATAAGCTTCTGGGCACTACCTAAGCTGCCCATTTGCAGACTATCTCTTGAGTAGTGAGGGGCGATAGCCTGGAAGACCCAAGCGGAGAAATCAGTTCTGGCAGGAAGGGTCATGGGCTAGCTCACAGGGAGCTGCCCTCTGAGTGGACCAGTAGGACACACTGGACTTCCTGTGGGGTGGGGCTGGACTGGCAGGAAGTAGAGGCACAGAGGCAGGCAGGGTACATCTGAATAAAACTTAATTTGGAAAAAAATCATTAAAATATCATGGTGGGAGCAGATCCACATAACCAATGACTCACAATAAATTTGTTGGTCCTAAAATAACCTGATGAGGGTTAGTAAATTTATTTCCCAAAATACGTTAGTGTTCTGTGGGATAATGTTTACATGTATACTTCCCCAAATGACAAGCCGTTACTAATTCTATTTCATATGTTCAGCACTCTGAAAGTTGAGCTTTTGATCCCATCTTGTTGATAGAGACTTTCTCATCCTTTGAACTTCAAAGTCTTCCCATGACCCTGCATGCTTAGATGGCTCTCCACCACTCATCTCTCCTTCTTTTCACCTATTGTAGTAAACCAACATTTTTGTGTTTTGGATTTTATTCCACTTTTTCCCAGTGCCACTCTTAAAATGTCTTAAAATGTCTGGTCTTCCCTCTGCCTAAGGGAAATCTTCTAATGGTGCTATGAATTCCATCTTTCTTACTCCCATGTGATGATTTGGTTTCCTTGATTACTTCATCCCCTTCTCCAATGTTAAATCTTTATCTGCATCAAGGCTCTTAGCTGTCTTCATTGCGACCTCCATCTCCTGCTCAGATGTCTTTCATGTTAGACATGATCACTTGACCTATGTTCGCCTCTAACTACTTCCCCCTCTTCCTTTTATAATTTCCTCACCTCACCTCCTATTCCTTTGCCAACTGCAAGCTGGTTTCCAGTCTCTTCTTGAAATGACTCTTGCTAAGCTACCAATGAACTTAAATGAAATGGGCATTTCAGTATCTTGGTTTACTTGACCTGAAGTTCATTTTTCATGACATTATTTTCTTCCTGTCTTATAAGAGGATCTTTCTCAGGCTCTTTTATTTTTCCACTTAGTCTCTAAAACTTGTTTTTTTCCACATATAAAGTATATAAAATGAGGATTATGCCAATTTTAGGATTCTTAGGAATAACGAGAATTGTATGTAATGTACATGACACAGCATCTTGACAGTAATAATTAGTAACTTGTAGAGGCAGGATGGTGATTGGGACTTTAGGTTCTAGACTCTGAACTTCCTACGTTCAAATCCTGTCCTTGTCAGTTTTCAGCTTTGGGACTTTGAGAAACTTCTTCAACCTCTCTGCTTCTTCATTTTCTCATCTGAAAGATGGAGTCCATAATAGTACCTGCTCCATAGGGTTGTGAAGATTTAATGGTGTAATATGTATGAATACTTAGAGTCTGGTAAATGGTAAGTCCTTAATTATTATTAGTTATTAAAATAAATCTTATTTTATTACTCCATTTGGCCATAAAATATCCCTAAACCAGATTTTATTTTTTATTTTTTATTCTGGGACACCATAATTTTTCAACTTAAAAATTATCACACAGCTTTAATTTTTTTTTTTTGGAAAAAAGGATTTAGATAATTTGAGCACATTTGCTCACACAGTTTCTAATTCTGTCACTAAGAAGCCCTCATGCTGAGTGAAGTGCCTCCCTCCACTCTACCACATACCTAATAGAGAAGCCAGTTTTATTCTCACTTCTGAAGTTTTGGAAGCATAAGATGGTGAAGAGGCATGGAGACTGGGCATCAGACACCCAAGATTCATGTTACAGCTCCTTCATCAACACATCTTAGGACTTTGATCAAAACCTACCCCTCAGTTTTAGTTTCTGTAACTGAAAAATGAAAATATTTGCTATAAGTGTAAAAGCACATAAAAAGCCCTCAAAATTATAGTGAAGGATTTGAAGAATACAAATTTATAAAATATTATATAAATATGAAGCATTGCTCAACTGCTTTATTTACAATGTCCTTTAGTATCTCAGTGATTTAAATTTTCCTCCTTGCCACTGAAGAGTTTGTGTGCTTTCTGGCTCACTTGGCTGTACTGTTGTAGCTTGTTGTGCTCTCTAGATCTGGACTCCTCTTTTCAAGCTTGGGGTTGCTCTTACTTGTCTACTTCTATGATTCTGGGGTTTTAATCTCAAAGTTTCAGTTTTTTGAGAAAAAATGATTTTTTTCTCTTAATGGCAGATTGAAAGAAAAATAAAAACAAATATTAATCTTAGAGACATGTGACTAGAAAAACAATCAAATTTAGATATTAGCTGTAAGCATCACCTCTTTAAAAACAGAACCATGTCTCTTCATGGTTCCAGTACAATCTTTTAAAATTAGATAAAAATTGATGTGAAAAATGAGATAGATAGACTAGTTGTTGATGCCAGTGTATTTGGGAATACACTCGGCTATAAGAGGACAATATTGGCTGATTGAGTTTCCACCTGGATGTCTAAGCCAACTGTAATCGCTTTGGCACTGAGGACATGCTTATAGTTGATTCAAATTTGGATTGTACATGACTGCCACTTTTTTGTGTTATGTATAATCAAGTGAATGAACAGAATATGAAATCCACTTAGCACATGCAGCTTAACCAGGAGGAAGATGATTCTGCCAGCACTGACTAAGATTTATCTCTGATGAGTCTTCAGTCTGCTAAAGTGGGAAGCTTATAATTTTCTTTCAATTTAGGCTCTAAATTTCCTCCAGTGGAAAGTGAGTTGGGGGTGGGTGGGTGGACATCCTCTATTAACTGAGCACCCACAACATGCCAGTGTGGGAATTTATGTGAATGTATTTCATATTCATTGTTTGATGGAAGAATAATGTCATGAACTTTAAATGGGTTATAGTTTTCTTCCGTTTTTTCTTTAGCTTGTAATTTACCAAAATAGTGAGCTGTTTTGCAAAGATCATTAAATGGAATTTTCTTTTCTTTTGGTTTAGTCACATATTCCTAAAGTCTTGCTTGTAGGAAGTCTTGTTCTTTCCCCATCTGGAAGTGATCTTTTGTATATTTTTATTTTTGAATCTTTATGGTATGTGTCACCATTTCCTCTTTTAGCTTATAGATACCTATATGTGCCTGATTTTTCCCATTAGAATGCAAAATGGCCTTGAAAAAAGGTGTTTTGTACACCATATTCTAGTGCTTAAATACATTTGATGCTAAAAAGGATAAATAAATAAATACCTATTTTGCTTTGAATAATAATAGCAAATGAAACAAAACAAAGAAATGAGAACAAGAACAACAACAACAACAAAAACCCCTAAACTATGGACCCTGAGAAGGACCACAGGTATCTGGTGGAAAATGATCTTGATGAGGGTAAAAGAATGAGCTCTGTTATTTTCTTACTACCCAGGAGTCTGAGTTGGGGTGATTTTAGGCAATTTTTGTATTCTAAGCCTAAATTTTTTCTTTTCTTTTGTTTTTAATCAACAGATAATAATCATACTTGTCTTTTCATTTGTGAAATGGAAATGATTTATGTCTCTGCTACAGAACTGATGTGACACTCTAAGTTAGGAAATATAAGTATGGGTGTTTTGTGAACTAAAGGTGCTGTATAAATGTAAATCCAACCATATATGAAGGGTAATCTGAGCCTTTGCTGGTTCCTATGTTTAACTGAGTTTGAAGGCCTTAGTAGAAATTTATGAGTTCATTAAGTTATCTGGAGAAGTGCCTGTCTGATAGTAGGTACTCAACATGTATTTGATGCACTGAATTAGGTACTCAATGTGTATTTGATGCACTGAATTATTGATAATTTTATCCAAAGTTTCCCTTAGAGAATCAATGGAATTGTGCCTTAACCTGGTACTCAGGAAGAAAAAATTAATAGCTAGCTGTGTGACTTCCTTTCTGTCTCCTCTTCCTCCTCCTTCTTCTTCAAGTTTCACATATTTATTATTCAACCAACCCATACCACTACTATAGGACCTTTGCAACTAAAGAAAGCTCACATTTCCAATTAAAAGTTCTCAACTGTCCAGATAATGGTGACATTTTCAGCTTGACACGACAAGATGATCATAACCTTGACACAACATAAATATGTACCATTTCATATGTAATTCCTTATAGACCCAGCTTGGTTCTTCTCTAATGTCTGCTCTTGGAGTTGTACTTGATTTTATTCCCAGTTTTCATTTGAATCGACTGGGGGAATGGGACAATTTTGCTTTTGTTTCTTGGCCAGGAATTGCTTGATCCTAAAAGTCTTGTGAGAAGACATGGTAAGGTACTGAATCAAGTGCTCCACCACAATGACTGAAAAAAAGGTGAAGCCAGCTGTGGGACTTTCAGATGGCTATTGGATTTGTGCAAAGATTCCAATTCTAGAGTTATGGACCAGTTCCTTAAAAGAGTTGTTATATGAAAGAGTTGTATAGGCTTTTACCTGAAGGACTTTGGCAGGGACCATACCCTGAACTGCTCAACAGAAATCATGTTCAGAAATTACTCTTGAGACCTCCAGCAATTGAAAATCTAAGAGGTGTTCTACAGACAAGAAATACTTTAAAGTGATTAAGGCAAAGCAGATGCTGAAGGTAATTTTCATTACTGTTTGCTGCCAAATAAAGCCATGGCAGTTGCTGGGGTCTTGCCCTTCATAAATTAATTTGTTCAAAAACATTTACTGAATACCTACTGTGTGCCAAACACTGTTTAGACATGGGGATTCAGCTGCGGGGAAAGAAGGATGAAAACTCTTGCCATTGTTGGATAAAACTTCTCAGGAATAGTTATTGGAAGGTGCTGCCACTAGAAGCTAGTACCAATAATGTAAGCACAGATGGCTGAGCCTGCTGTACCCCTGGGATCCACGAATGGTGCACATGGACAGAAAAACACTTGGAGGAGGTTCCAGAGGGCTCTTCAGCATCTCAAATAAAGCTTCCTGAGATTCTGGGGGAAAAATAGAAGTCATTGAATTTTTTAAAACTCAAAATTTCCTTTTTCTACAATTATAGTTTGTTTCCCATGTCAATTTACCTTGACTAATTCCCACATCTGTCTCCTGTTCTCTCTTGTATTATTTATCACTTTCCAGATTATATTGTGGTTAACTTTTCTTAAAAGGAAAACAGAATAGAAGGAAGTAAAATTGTCATCATTACTGGAAAATCTCTATCAAAAGATATTCATGTTTTAATAAGAAGTCTAAAATAGTTTTTTAAATGTCGGGTGATCCTTAGTACTAATGTTCTTTTCCCAGGGCCTCTTGACATATTATTTTGAAGTATAGTGGACTCCCTTGTACTTTTAAACATCATCTATTCTAAAGTTTATCAAATCATGCAAAAATATTATTGGGAAATTTATTTTCCCAGAGTTTTAAAAAAATTATAAAAACAGAAAAAAAACACCCCACCACATTGTTTATCATAAGGAGTCAGTTATGACATTCACTTTAGTTATTGGCAAATGACAGCTTCCCTGTGAGACACATATTCATGTTGAAGATAAATTGCCATAACCCTTTCCTGAAGGACCCTTGAATATGTCTTTTTTTTTTTACAGGAAACATAGGAAATTATTGAATACCTATATGATAGACACTTATGTTACCCAGTGAATCCTAAACAACCCCAAGAACAGAGCAGTATGATAATTTCCATTTCACAGAAGAGAAAACTGAGTGTCAGAAAGATTAAGTAACAAGTATTATAGGTTGTTAATCATATAATAAGTATGTGATTTTTATTAGTACATTTAAATATACAGAACAATGAGTTTCATTGTGCAATATTTGTATATGCAAATAAAATACTTTGATCATATGTGATATGTTTTTTGACCTATTTGTAATGGTATTAAATATGATAGGGGGAGGGTATGGGGGTATGAAAAATGTTGGAATGAGACAGACATCATTACACTATGTACATGTGTGATTAACAAGAATGGTATGAATGCACATCATGCACAACCATAGAAATGAAAATTTGTACTCCATATGTGTATAGTGAATCAAAATGAAGTCTGTTAAAAAAATGATAGTAGTTCAGACTGTCTAAAGGTGAAAGTTGAATATGATTTAATGATTGCTGATTTAATAAAAATTAACAAATACATTAATATTGTGCATATAATTCTGATTCATACATTATTTTTCTTAATATAATAATGATTAATCTATTATGTACTGTTATCTGTAGTATAAAACTTAATTTTGGCGACCAGGAGTTTAATTATTTTGTATAAACAGATTTACACCAAACTCTAGCATATATTTTTTTGTAGTCTTTAATAATTCATTTGTGAGTAATTTTGAGAATATACTTTTGGCAAATTTGTTCCTGAATTTCATAAAATTCTGCTAAATACTGGATGACAGAATATTTTTGATTATAAATTATGAGACAATGCATGCTTGAAAATAATTGCTTATTTTTCTTATTGCATTGTTCAATCTTTATATGCATTCTTTATATGCATTCCTATTAGTATTATTTTTTGAGTTTATAGAAAGAAATATTTGTAAAGATGTTAGAACTTGGAACTTTTCTGAAAGCAAAATCAGAGAGTATATACAATCTTTAATCAGTTTGTAAAACCTCGAAAATGTGCCCTAGATTGTTTTTTAATAGATAAGCCAAGTAAAAACATTGAACTTGTACACACTACTGATTTTCCAGTATTTTCACCAATAGGTAATTTGAACAAAGATCCTTGTATTGAACTAAGAAACAGATTCTAAGGAAGGAATTCTGGAATTGGACCAGTTACCAGCTGGATGGCAGTGTGGATACTGTCACTGGTGGCAATCAGGGTATTGATGTTTCTTGGCATGTGCTAGTAGTGCTAAAGGTAAGACTTTAATCCATCATGTTCTGGGATGGGTTGCATGTGGGTTAGGGCAGTGTCTCACATCTGAGAGATCTGGGAGAAAGAATTACTATATGCACCATAGACATGGAGGCTGCAAATAAGCACAAGTGACTTTTTGAAAAATGAAATGATATTTTCATATCTATTAATCAAAGTGTGAGAGTCAAGGGGACTCCAACACATTTTCTAAATAGACTCTTATCTCCTGAAGTTAGAGGACAGACATAGATGAAGATCACAGATGAATTCTCAGCCCAGGTAAGTTTTCTACCCAAGGTCAACCTAGATAGGGGAGAAGTAGGACTCTGACACTTGGGATGGGGATAACTGTATAGATGAACTTGTGATTTTTGAAACTTCTAACTTCTCTGAATCATCCGTGTGTGCAGAAGAAGCCAATTACTTACTGCTAGAAGATGGAAGCCTCCCTCCTTGCTTTAAATATTATGTGAAGGAATCAAATGAGGCAGTTCCTTCTAAGACAGTGTTTTCCATTTTCAGAATCTGTTTCCATATTTTCTCCTGGCCAATTCTATAATTGAAGTTGGATCTGTACATAGTCTAACTGGGGAAACATTGGCTTGCTGAGGGGGTTAAATAGTGTCAGTTAAGGGGGAAGCTGGGCCTTGCTTATATCTACCTCAGAAAATACGAGAATATGACTGGAAAGAAATCTTTAGTGGGATTAGGAAGAATTTGTTAAGAGGAAGGTGTTTTCCTGTTTCACTCATGGCCATGGGAAATGGGCTTATACAGTGCTGGTATTCTATTTGAAAACTTAAAGGAAAAAATATTTCTCATTAAGCAAAACAAAGATGTTAGAACTTCCTTTTCTTTATAAGAAAAATCACTAGCTTACCATATTCCTCAGAGAACTCCATTTACCAAAGCAATAAAGAATGCACTGGTAATGGAGGAAGGATAGATAACATAGAGGAAAGGGAGGGGTGGGGTCAGGGTGGGGGGGGGGGTAAGAATAATAACAGAATATTACAGACCTCATTGCCCTGTGTACATGTATGAATACACAGATGGTGTGACTCTACGTTGTGTACAACCAGAGAAACAATAGCTGTACTCCATTTGTGTTCAATGAATCAAAAATTAAATTAAAAAAAAAGAATGCACTGGTGAGGGAACTCCAGAATAAAGGAGTACTCAGAGATCTTTTCATATTTTTTTCTCCTAGTAGCTCTGTGCATTTTAGGATCCTAAAATAGCTGAGGTCAAGTGGCAATATTTCTCATCAAGGGCAAAGTGAGAAAGTATAATAGTTACTATCATATTTTATCCAGATGTCCTCTTCTTCAGGGGTGACTTGCACCCCAGTTTCTTGAAATATTGGTGGCTACTGGTCTTAAGGAACTGGAACATACAAGATTACACTCCTTTCCAGGAAACAGCATTCTGCCAATGGCTAACAGGAGGACCTAATGGCGTTGCCTGAATTTGGGATAATTTTGAAGAGTGTGACTAGCTTCAGAACTCCTGGAAGGATTGATTAAAGTCTCATTTATAACTTCATCGATGATAAACTGCATAAACCTAACTAAGTAGGATACCTAATATAATTGTAACCCTGGATGCAGTATTTTTACTGGAGCAGATTAAAATTACTTAACCTACATAATTTGTTGATTTGGTAAATGTGTTCCTTACTTGCTCACAAACAAGGAAGATCAGAAACACATCATATTCATAAGGAAGGGGCGACAATTTATACCCAAAATGTTATCTCAAGGCTATATTAATTCTATTTGTCATAATTTAATCCAAAGAGACCAGGATTGTCTGGGCACATAGACCATTTCTTCCCTATATTAATGATATCATGTAAATGAGATCTGTTGAGCTGAAGAGTTTTAGGAATGCTTTGATAAAACACTTGTGTTCCAGAAGGTAGGATGGAAACCATACAAAAATTCAGTAATAAGCCACATGATTGAAGTGTTTAGGGATCCAATGGTCTGGTGTACACCTATTCATCCCCACCAGAATACAGGACAATTATTGCACCTTATACTTTTAACCCCTAAGTAAGAAGCATAAAACTTGTTAGGGTTCTTTGGGATTTGGACTCAACATATTCTGCACTTAGGATTGCTTTGATACTCAACTATTTGGCAAAAGGCTTTTCATTTTGAGAGGTCCTCAGATCAAGAGGAAGAAAAGGCCACCCCTTTCCCTTGGGACACAGCGCTGCGGCTTCAGCGCTGCGGCTTCAGCTGAGATTTACCCGGGAGCGGAGCTGCTTGCCGGCCCCAGCGGGGAATTTGGGCCTGGTCGGGGCCATTCTACAGCTTCCCTGGCGGAGAGACTTCATTTTGACCTCTCTGAGCCCTCGGACCTAAGCCCACCCCTTTCGCGGGGACACGGTGCTGCGGCTCCAGGGACACAGTGCGGCATCTCCTGGTTGCCTCTGCCCAGAAACATTGATCATTCCCAACCTGGAGGTGGTGAGATAGCGGCTATCTTGGTTCACCACTTGATCAAGCACCTCTCAAACATCTGGTGAGTTGCTGGACATCTGCAGGGACGCTCTGGGTCTTTACAGGAAAGTTGCAATCCCTCTGATTTGCACTACTAGAGGGGAGGATATATGAGCAGCATGGGAAGACACGGGAAGAAAGTGTCCCAAACAAACCTGGATGGTGCATCAGGAGATCCTAAGGACAGCACGGTAGAGGGAATGACAGAAATGGAGTTCAGAATGCTCATAATTAAAATGATCCGAGAAGAGAATGAGGTGACGAGAGAGCAGATTCAGGCTATGAATAATGAGCTATTAGAGCAATTTCAGGAAGCAAAAAATCATTTCAATAAAGAGAAGTTCTGAGAAAAAAGCAAACAGAAATCCTTGAAGAAAACAAGGAAATGAAGGAAACAATCAACCAAGTTAAAAACTCAATAGAAAGCATAATTAATAGAATAGATCACTTGGAAGACAGAACCTCAGACAATGAAGACAAAATATTTAATCTTGAAAACAAAGTCGAACAAACAGAGAAGATGGTTAGGAATCATGAACGAACCCTCCAAGAAATATGGGACATCATGAAAAGACCAAATTTAAGAGTTATTGGGATTGAGGAAGGCACAGAGATACAAACCAAGGGTATGAACAATCTGTTCAATGAAATAATATCAGAAAATTTCCCAAATATGATGAATGAGATGGAAAATCAATTACAAGAGGCCTACAGGACACCAAACGCACAGAATTTCAACAGATCCACACCAAGGCACATTATAATGAAAATACCTAACATACAAAACAAAGATAGAATTTTAAAGGCTGCGAGAGAAAAGCAGCAGATTACCTACAGGGGGAAACCAATACGGATATCAGCAGATTTCTCAGCCCACACCCTAAAAGCAAGAAGGGCCTGGAACAACATATTTCAAGCTCTGAAAGAAAATGGATGCCAACCAAGAATCTTATATCCAGCAAAACTTACCTTCAGATATGATGACGAAATAAAATCCTTCCATGATAAACAAAAGCTTAAAGAATTCACAAAGAGAAAGCCTGCCCTACAGAACATTCTCAACAAAATATTCGAAGAGGAAGAAATGAAAAATAACAACCTCGGTCACCATGGGGAGGAACTACCCTAAAGAAAGAGTCAATCAAAGGAGAAACAAAGTTAAGCTAAAAACCCTAAAAAAGCTAAAATGACAGGAAATACAAGTCATATCTCAATAATAACCCTGAATGTAAATGCCTAAACTCATCAATCAAAAGACATAGACTGGCAGACTGGATTAAAAAGAAAGACCCAACAATATGCTGCCTTCAAGAGACTCATCTCATAGAAAAACATGCCCACAGACTAAAGGTGAAAGGTTGGGAAAAAGCATACCATGCACACGGACTGAGTAAAAAAGCTGGGGTTTCCATCCTCATTTCAGACAAAGCAGACTTCAAACCAAAGATAGTCAGAAGGGATAAAGAAGGACATTTCATATTGCTTAAAGGTAGCATAAATCAACAGGACATAACAATCATAAATATTTATGCACCAAACAATGGCGCATCCATGTATGTCAATCAGATCCTTCTCAATTTCAGGAATCAAATAGACCAAAACACA
>JAJEJO010000317.1:433623-465293 GCA_020662805.1 Glaucomys volans
AATAACCCAATCAATAAATGGGCCAAGGAAATGAACAGACACTTTACAGAGGAAGATCTACAAGCAATCAACAGATTTATGAAAAAATGTTCAACATCCCTCGTTATAAGAGAAATGCAAATCAAAACCACCTTAAGATTTCATCTTACCCCAATTAGAATGTCTTTTATCAAGAACACAGGCAACAACAGGTGTTGGCGAGGATGTGGGGAAAAGGGTACACTCATACATTGCTGGTGGGAGTGCAAGTTGGTGCAGCCACTCTGGAAAGCAGTGTGGAGATTCCTTAGAAAACTTGGAATGGATCCACCATTTGACCCTGCTATCCCACTCCTTGGCTTATACCCAAAGGACTTAAAATCAGATTGCCTCAGTGATGTAGCCACATCAATGTTCATAGCTGCTCAATTCACAATAGCTAGATTGTGGAATCAACCTAGATGCCCTTCAGTAGATGAATGGATAAAGAAACTGTGGTATATATACACGATGGAATATTACTCAGCCATAAAGAAGAATAAAATTATGACATTTGTAGGTAAATGGTGATGTTGGAAACTGTTATGCTAAGTGAGATCGGCCAATCCCAAAAATCCAAAAGCCGAATGGTCTCTCTGATAAATGAATGATGATGCATAATGTGGGGGGGAAAGATGGCAAGAATGGAGGAAAGATAGCTAGCATAGAGGGAAGGGAGGGGTGGGGGCGGGTGGGGAGTAAAATCAATAACAGAGTGTGTGACAGATATCATTGCCCTGTGTACATGCAAGAAAGCACAGATGGTGTGACTCTACTTTGTGTACAACCCTTGAAACAATAGCTGTACTCCATTTGTGTTCAATGAATCAATAAGTAAATAAAAAAAAAAGAGGAAGAAAAGGCACAACAGGTGTAGTTTATAGTAGAAGCAGTCCTTCCACGTACAGAAAGGTAGTTTGAAGTTTCTGACTAAATAGGAGAAAGAGTGCAAACTTAGAGTGCAAACTGGAGTAAGGACAAGCCTCCATGCCACTTACAACTGCTATGCACCACTCAACAGTCTCTTGGCATGCTATTGGCTCTAAGAAAAACTGGGCATCTCACCAGTGGTCAAACAGAGACAACTAACAGTCAGCATCTGATTCCCCCAAGAGATTGTATGCAGCAACCCCTCACCACTTACCTAGGCAGACCAAAACCAATGATTGGCTGATGTGAAGGTGCAGAGTACAGCTTACTTCTCCTGAAATGAGACCAAGTCTGTCATGTAGTTTACATTCTAGAATTTTGCCATGGCATCAAACTAAAGGTAGCTTACCTTGCTTTCTTTATCTCCCTTCTCCTGAGAGAAATGAATAATTTTGACAAGGATCTTTATCTCAAGCTCTTTTTGAGATCCTGACCTAAGACAGGAATCATTGGCATAATGGTGGTATTTGAAGCCTTGTATGTAATGGGATCACCTAAGATGAGTGTAGAGTGAGAACCAATCTGGAAAATACATGGTTAAAGAGGAGGAATAGGCACATTTATTGACTGGGTTATTTGTGTTCTTGGTGTAAAGTTTTTTGAGTTCTTTATAAATTCTGGAGATTAGTGCTCTATCTGAAGTGCATGTGGAAAAGAGTTTCTCCCACTCTGTAGGCTCTCTCTTCACATTGTTGATCATTTCCTTTGCTGAGATAAAGATTTTTAGTTTGAATCTATCCCATTTATTGATTCCTGCTTTTATTTCTTGTGCTCTGGGAGTCATGTTAAGGAAGTCTGGTCGTAAGCTGTCATGATGAAAATTTGTACCTACTTTTTCTTCTATTAGGTGCAGGATCTCTAGTCTAATTCCTAGGACCTTGATCCACTTTGAGTTGAGTTTTGTGCAGGGTGAGAGGGATTGAGTTTCATTTGGTTGTATATGGATTTCCAGTTTTCCCAGCACCATTTGTTGAAGAGGCTATCTTTTCTCCATTGTATGTTTTTGGCACCTTTGTTGAGTGTGAGATAACTGTATTTATGTGGGTATGTCTCTGTGTCCTCTATTCTGTTCCATTGGTCTACCTGTCTATCTTGGTACCAATACCATGCCGTTTTGGGACTATTGCTCTGTAGTGTAGTTGAAGGTCTGGTATTGTCATACCACCTGTTTTGCTCTTCCTTCTAAGGACTGCTTTAGCTATTCCGGGTCTCTTATTCTTCCAAATGAATTTCATGATTGCTTTCTCTATTTCTATGAGGTAAGTCATTGGGATTTTAATTGGAATTGCATTGAATTTGTATTGCACTTTTGGTAATATGAACATTTTGACAATATTAATAAACAAAAGTTGTACCCCTTTTGTGTACAAGGAGTCAATAAAAAATTAAAATTAGAAAAAGAGCAGGAATAGGAAGAACAAGATGCTGAGTAGGAAATCAGTCACAAATATTGCAGAAACCAAAAAGAGTATGTCAAGAAAGCCAAGGGTCAAGTGGGAAGAAACTGTAGCAGATACTGTTCATTCTCTACCAGATTTCTTGAGTTTACCTTCATTTTAGAGGTTTGCCCTGGGGCAATTAGAGGCCCATACCTGCTGTGTCTGGTACTCCAATGTCTTCTGGCCCTTGGGTACAGAGGCATGCTTCATTGTAGGTGGGCACAGAAGCTACAATTCTTCCCTTTAATTAGAACAGACTCTGAAGTACAAGTTAATTTCCAAGGATTCCTGTGGAATCAGAGGCTGCTATTTACCTGAAAACACAGTCTTGATTAATCTCTCACTCTTTTCTATCCTACATCCCTTATATTTTTGTAGGGCCCTCCTGAGGATTTGGGCTTCTTAGAAACCATGTCCAAGATTCAGGTTCAGGTAATTTACTGACAGATTGTTAAACAACTTAAGTAAGGTCAGTATCAAAAAACGTTTCTAAGCTTTGGAAATTAGGATATAACTAGTGATCTTGGGGCAAAAATCAGATCAGCATGAATAGAGGAAAGAGAGGGAGAAGAGTTACAGAAGTCAGGGCATTTAGACAAATATACATCATTTTGTTATGACATGAAGTAGAGTCATAGAGGTAGACAGATTTGGGAATAGGGTCAAGGGAATTATGTGTGTTTATGCATATGTGTGCATGTTTATGTGTGTTTGTATGCGTTTGTGGGAGATGGGTGTTTTAAGATGTCTGATTTTTTTTTGAGAATTTTTGTTTAGAGAAAATAGTCAAAGGGAGAAGTTAACACTGCAGGAAAAGATGTGGAACTGAACACCTGTGGGAATTTCATATAAATGTGTATGAATAAAAAGCACAAACTTAGAATAAAAGATAAATGGCAGCATGTTTTATTTTTATATCTAGAAGTACTTGCAGTATAGAGCCTCAAGTGTTCAGATGCATCCAATCCTCCTGAATAGATAATAATGATAATTTTCTGTAAAGTAGATAAATAAGACCTTAAAACAATAAGTTACTGATTGCTTGACTTGTGCCATATAAAATATGTTTCTTTTTGCTAGGTATCAGATGTGATAACTATATGGCGAATGATGTGTGCTATTTTAGGGGTTTACCAATGACTTAAGACTAACATAACCAAATTGGAATGGATGAAAGGAACAGAAATCTAAATAAGGAAAATAGGGAGAATTTGAATGTTTTAAATTCAGCTAATATGAAACCTCTAAGTAGGTTGAATGTGTTAGGGGCTACTAAAAAGTTTAGATACTGAGCCCTATCTCAAGGATGTTATGTATACTTAAAATCCTTATCTTAAAGTTTTAAAGTTATTGAGAGCAGCTCAGACTCACCATGTAAATATTTCCCTCTTATTTTTTCATTTACCATTGCCAACTGTTCGTTGATAATTATTCCTTTTATTTTTTCTGTGTTGTTTTTTGGAATCTGTACTTTTAGCTCTGGGAACTCTTCACTATTTGCACATTTTCATCTGTTGGCTCAATTTGGGCAATTTGCAAATTGGCAGTTCTTCATCACGCTCTGCTTCTATTTGCCACAATGGATGCAGGCACATATTTAAGCATTGGCTCCAGGGCCAAGGATATTGTTAGTGCTAGTGTTCAGTCTGAAATATGGTAAGATTATCAACTTCTTGAGGATTCCTCCTGTAATCTTTGTACTCCAGGATGTCAATTCATTTTTGTTTTCTACTTGGCACTTCCATTATCTTTTATTTAGAGAACCAAGTGTGAGGAGTTGAGAGGCATCTGGTTCACAAGCTTCTGGCAACAGCTTGACCTGAAATGTAAGTTCTGTGCTTTGTTTTGTGGGTCAACTGATTCAGACTGTTGGGTCCCAGTGAGTGAGTCATTTTAAAGGCCACATGCCATCCCATGAGACTGCCCTCCTTTCAGCACGACTTTCTTTCTGCCTTTTCTGCTTACCTTCTCAATTCAGAGGTCACTCAGTATGGTCTGGATTGGAGATGACTTTCCTATGATAGTTGGATCTGCAAATGCTTTCCTTACTCTTTATAGCAAAAATAATACAGACTGAGTGTGAACCTTTGTAAAGATAATCCTTCTGTTATAGGCTCAGCCACAAATCTTTTGTCACTGTTTTTTTTGTCACTGCATTATTACCAGGAATAGCAAAGATTCTTTCTAAATCCCTTAGGTTTTAGGAATCATTACTAGTAACCTTTAGAGTGTAAGGGTAAAATTTTTCCATGCATTAAAAAACTCATGGAAGGCATTACCTAAATGCAAACCATGGTGTCAGAAATTTTAGATTTTCAGCTTGCAGACACATCTTCACAGTTAGTCAAAGCATTAATGAGAATGCATGTCGAAATGTTTATCAATCTTGGTAGATATAGTCACCAAATAGTGAAGTGGAAGATGAAATAATTACTGTAAACCCTGTTCTGCTTTTGTCCTCCTCTCCCCACACTTTCTGTATCAGCCATACTTCTGCTTGGACCAGCTCTGAAGTCTGACTCAAAGTTGAATAAAAGGCTGTCCCTCATCTTCAGAGACTGAGAGCAGGGAGTGGGAGTGGGGAGAAGTATTGTGTAAGTGAATAATCACAGGACAATGTGTTAGATATTCTGAAAAGAATACAGCTTTAAAGAAGAATGAAATTATTGCATTTGCTGGTAAATAGATGGAGTTGGAGAACAGCAAGCTAAGTGAGATAAGACAATCCCCAAAATCCAAAGGCCAAGTGTTTTCTCTGATATGTGGATGCTAATTCACAATAATCTGGGGGGGTGGTGTGATAGGGAAGAATAGTTACTCTAGATTAGGTAGAGGGGAGTGAAGGGAGGGGAAGGGTTATGGGGTAGGAATGACAGTAGAGTGAAACAGACATTATTAGCTCACGTACACATATGAGTGCATGACCGATGTGATCCCACAACATGTACAATCAGAAAAATGAGAAATTCCATTTATGTATGATATATCAAAATGCACAAATGCATTTTACTGTCATGTATAACTAATTAGAACAAATAAAAAAATAAAAAAAATAATAAATATAAGGTCTATATATTGAGGATAAGGATATAAAAAAGGAGAAACTGAACTCAGGTGTTAAGGGGTGGGAGCAAGACTGAATTCATTTGTCCTTCTAGCATTTCCCTTCTGAAGTGAAAGCACTGGTTCACATAATCATTCATATTCCTTCAGAGCTTTCACTCTATATATCCAATCCATCTCCCAAGTTGTAGACCTGTTTCCTAGACACTGGTCTCTTTGCTCCACTGCTTTTCTTACTACTATTTTGGTCCTTATCTCTAATCTTTGCCCAATCAAGATCATTCTTCCTAAAACCATGTTTCCTAGGCATAGAATGACTTTCCTCACTGGCCCGATTAGGTTGTCTTCCTCCCAGGAGAGTGTTTATTCAAAGGGCAAGGACTGCGTTTGAGTGAGCGACTTCTTAGCCTTAACAAAGTTGGGCGTTCATGCCAGATGTGTGAAGGAGGGCAGAGATATGGAAGGACACCTAGTAGTTGTGGAACTTTAGGAGGTTTACCAAGGTTCTGTCTTTTAGAATCAAAATAATGAGAGAACAATCATGTTCAGAGACCTGCAAGTAGTACTGTGTGGGGTCATATTTGGGAAAGGGGCAGAAGTGAAGGTGGAGAGATAGGTTAGAGTAGATTTTGTCATCATTAATGCCATGACCAATACTTTGACTCTCTCCTATTTAGGAATCAGTGTGTCCCTCATTACATTCAGCAGTGTTTCTCAGTCATGAGTAGTATCAAAATCCCATTTACAGGGAAATATTTTTCATTAATTTCCAGTGTTGATGTAAGCAATATTATTCTGATATTTTAAAAATAACTGCAGACATAAAACTAGCTATAATTCCTTCATACTTGAACTCTTTTATTATTGTCAAATAAAAAACATAAGTTAAATAAAAAACTACCAAGACTTATAAAAGTCAAATTAATCATATGAATTTAAAGCAATTGATAGTGTTTGATGAAATTAAATTGTTAGATCGAACTTAATAATAGAAAGATACACTTGCTAACATTTACCTATTAACCTATTTATTCATTCTTTTTATTTTGACCCTGATGAACCATCCTTCAAGTCACCATCATGATCAGTGCCATTCAGATCCTTTTTAATTAGTCTGTGTCTAGTAAATTCATCATTTTGTTGGGCCAATTTATTATTACAGAGCAAGCAAAATAAAAGCCCAAACAAAAAAGAAAATGTAATACTTTCTCTTTTCTTTTTTCTTTTCTTTTCTCAGCATTTAGATGACATTTTCCCTTGCATACTTAACTGCAAGTTGTTTTGAATAAGATAGAATTGATATGAGCAGCTTTTAAGTGATCATGGCACTGAGAGCTGTGGTGCAGGTACCATTGTATTTGGAAATCTCTAGCACTGTAAGCTACATGGTAACTCAATTCTTCCAACACTTTTCATGAGTTGAATTACAGTAGAGTCTTTGTCCATAACCTGTAACACAATGTAGTTTTTTTCTTGGTGCCATCTCCTTGGTTGTCTATGAAGTATGTCAATGTGTGCTTCTCATTAGACTATAGTAATTAAATGTTACCATGACATTTGACATATTATTAATTATGACATATAATGTTACTTTTCTAAGAATGACTTTATTAAAAAGTTTAGCTAAAATATTTTTCAGTGTAAAATGTCTTCTGGCAACATATTTAATTTACAAATTAAGAAAAGTACTAGAAAGGTACAAAGGTATAGATGGAAAAATTAGATTACATTGTGAGTCTGTTTCTCCAGGTGTATTTTAAACATTGTTAAATTAAGAATAGTGATTTATCTAACTTTTATTTTGATCATTCAAGCACTTAAAAATACTTACTGAAAGCTAACTATTCATTGTATTTCTATTATAAAAATATACACTAAAAGCAATGTTAAGGATTGATTACCTGGGTCAGCAAGAATGAAAAGTTGGAGAAAGACCAGGATCACTAATCCAACCAGGAAATGGTAAGTGTATGCATCTAAGTAGTGACTGAGGATGGAATGGAGGGTGCAAATGTTCAGTAAGTAGAATTAACAGACTATGTCATTTATTTGAGATCCGAGAGATTCTAGACTCCCTCTCTTTGTGCTCGTGCATTCTGTAATTCACCAGAGTAGGCGTGATTTAATTAGAGTACAACTATGAGATTTTATTTCTTGATGAGGTGAAGTGAATTCATTTTGGATTCTTTAAGTGTCCATGGAACATCAAGGAGGAGACATTCTGCTCTCACCTCTAAGACCTATGTATAGGAGAGAGGAGTTGCCTTGTTTGATTTCCTAAGTTCTTAGGATAAAGGGCAGATTTGAAAGGCAATGTGCTTAACAAATTTTAGCTCTTTGAAAGAGTTAACTTCCCTTAATATATGTATATCTTTTATTCGCCTTGCAGACATTTGATTTTTAGAGAATTTTAGTGCTAGTAAAAATGAAAAATATGTATGCATATCTATAACTAAAAATTGCTTTTCAATATAATATGCCCATAGTTACTCATTAAGTTAATTATCTTTGTGGCTAAGTATCAGAGCTTCTGGTTTTTCTGTTCTTTTTTTTAAGGTTTTATCTTTTTTAAGATTATAATTATTAGCACATATTAATTGTACAAAATTGTGGGTTTCTGTGTGTCACTTTCATGCATGTATATCACATATTTTGATCATACATACTCTCCCTATTGCTCTTTTACCCTCTTCCCCTAGTCCTCTTACTCTTCCCTAGTAGTCCCTCTTCTACTTTCATGTCACCTTTTTTTCTAGATGCTACACACTTTGAACACACTTTTTAGAAAGAGGAGACAACCTGTGTAGACTGAGTTGTTGTTACAAATTTTCTGGCTTAAATCAGAGAAAAAATGGGTTTACCCAAGGAGTACACATAAAGTAAGAAGAAAAAAAGCAATACTAATGGAACTTTAGGAAATTCCATTTTTTCCCTCAATGCTTTTCTCATTATTGTTATTTTATGTTTTCAGTAAAGAAAATGTGGAAGGTAAAGGTAGAAAAAAATTACTTGTACTTTGACCATTAAGCAAAATAATTATTAAAATGCTTTTTTGCATAAATGTTTCTAGATTTTTTTTCTGCCACATTTGAAGATCTTTTGATTTTTTTTTTACTTATTTGGAATATGGATACTAACATACAAGGGGTAGGAGGAGAAAGAGGAAACTCTGAAGACAACTGAGAAGAGGCAGGGGCATTAACAGGTGAAGAACTGGTGGAAACATCACCCTAGAACCCAAGGAAAAAGTATTTGGTCAATCAACAAGACTGTGCTTAAAAACTCTTATTTGATAATTAGATGGGCTTCAGTAATCTTAGATAGAGAAATTTTATGGAAAAGGTGATTGTAAAGTCCAGTTTAATTTTGTGGTAAGTTAAAATTGTAGGCCATTTTCATTAAACTCTGGCCTAAGCATGTGACTTACACACACATCCTAAACTACTATTCAAAAGGTCTGTGGAAGAACCCATATGACAAAGATGCTAAGAAGAAACATTTGCTAAGGAAAATCAGAAAAAAGCCCAAATAACTCATAATACCGGTAAACCATTTCATGCCTCTTCATTGACTCAGTTTTTCTAGACATTATTTTAAGTGTCTATGTATTCTCATGGGAATAAGTGATATCATTAACACAGTGGTTCTGAAAGTGAGCTTTGTGCATAAACAAAAACAATACTATTTTCAATTAAAATTTAAACTGTGAGATTAAAAAAATATAACATGAAATTTTAAGGTACATGAACACACAGGAATTTCTTGCAAAGTATATTTCCATGGGACCTTTCTTTCTCTCACATGTGAATAGCTTTAATTTCATATCCTCATCTCTTTGGACTGAAAAGCCCTTGATAATGTTAAGAAGCTCAAATGTAGTATTTAATTGCCTCTTTAATTCTTTCCTTAAAAATATACTAATTACTTCTTTCCTTGTTATATAAAAAAAGACCAAGGAGAGTCAGGCCTGGTGGCACATGCCTACACAGAATCCCAGCAACTTGGGAAAATGAGGCAAAAGTACTGAAAATTTGAGACTAATCTGGACAATTTTGTGAAACCTCCAGTAACTCAGTAAGACCCTGTGTAAAAAAATAAAAGGTGAGGAAGCTTTTAAAAGCAAACAAATTATACTCATTTTAATAATACTCATTATTATACTCATTTAATAAATCTGCACATGCAGATTTATTCCCTTGGTCAAAGCCACCTGCATCTATGGACATTGCTATCTGTATATCACTATTGCCCCAACATCTTGCTCAGATGTTGGAAAAAAACACAACAATTTGATGGGCTATTAATCATGCATGACTCAAGAACAAAACAAAACCCCAAAAATATTTTTGATGCTTGATAATTTCCCCCAATAATATTTTCCTGGTACATAGATATTTTTAAAAAATGTTTGTTTTCATACTTATTTTGGAAAGATTTTAGCCATTTTAAGGAAAATTGGAAATTGCATTGTTTTTTAAGACCCTTAGAATTTTTAATTGGCTGGAATGGAGGAAAAAAGAGATGCAGTATAAGCTTGACTTTTTTCCCTTTAACTTTTTTTTATTCTTCATGTTTAAACTTGATTGTAAAAGTGATGCCTTTTTGCTTTTATTCAATACTTATCATTTTGGTATCTATTTTATTTTTAGAAAATAGTGAGATTGAAATTAAAAAATACAAACAAGGATATGGAGGAAGTCTGCTAGGAGTGTAAAATGATCCAGTCACTGTAGAAAACAATTTAGTGGTTTCTCAAAAAGTCAAATAAAGGGCTGTGCTCAGTGGTAGAGCACAATAGAATTACCACATCATCTGAAAATTCTGCTCCTAGGTATATCTCTAAAAAAATTGAATATAGATACTTAAACAAGTACTTACAGAGGAAACTTTATAACAGTATTATTTATAATAGCCCAAAGGTAGGAACAAACAAAATGCCAATTAATAGAAATGGATAGTGTAGTGTGGATAGACGTGTAATATATACATACTGTGGAGTACTATTCAGCAATAAAAACAAACAAAGGACCTATAAGTACTATAATCCGGATGAATCCTGAAAACATTAGGCTAAGTGAAAGAAGCCAGACATAAAAGATAATATATTATACAGTTCCATTTCTATGAAATACCCAGGATAGGTAAATCCCTATAGGCAGGAAGCAGATTGGTGTTTGCCAGAGGCTGGGGGAGGGAGGAAGAGTTAGTGCTTGTTATTGAATGTGAGGTTATCTTTTGGGTTGGTAAAAGTTTTGATGTGGGTGGTATTTGCACAATATCTTCAGTGTGTTAAATGCCACTATGCACTTTTCTGTGATTAATTTTATGTTATGTGAATTTCATAATACGTTTAATTTTTAAGAAGCACTGAACCCTATGTTCCCAGCAAAATGAGGGGAAAAAAGATACCAGAGAATTTGATTTTAATTATCTTGATCAGTAGTAGAATTAAAATTAAACTACTTGGGTGAATGGTACATGGGATCTCTCTTTTATTAGTTCTTACATCTGCATCAAATCCAAAATTATATCAAAATAAAAAGTTTAATTAAAAACTATCAGAATTTGTGGTAACTGAGAGAGCTTAAACTTTGAGATATATTTAGCAGACCCTTAGAATTTAATACATTTTCTACTTTCTATTTATTTAATAGACACAAAGTACTTAATATATATTAGGCACAGTCTTATTATCTCTGTAAATGACTATTTACGTAGCTCAGTCTTGGAGCAGTATCTCCAGTGCCCTGGAACAGTGCATTGTGCTTTGTAAGCATTAAACAGCATGGACAGGACATGGAGAAATTTTAATGATTATATAATAATGTTTCCAAGTTGCTTTCATTGCTTTCATTTCGCTGTCCAGATTTCTGCTGTCTAGATTTCTCTAGATTTGAGGGTAATTTATGTCTTTTGGTTCTCATGTAAGTAGAGCCTGAGATTAGAAGTAGGGATAGGTACTTTCATTGGGAGGGGGAACCCTGGTAGCAGTAGTACAAGAGTTAGGGAAAGAGGAAGAGCCAAGGTTAGAAGTCATGGGTGTTGTAGCTGTGGTAGCACAATTCTGCAAAGACTCTGGGAAGCACACAGAATGACTCCTGGGACTGTCCATCTGAGGCACTGGAGGAGGGGACACTCTCCACCTGCTTGCATCCCTCACTGGTTGAGTGTTGCCTCTGTGCCTGTAACTCCCCCACGCTCCTAGACTGTACTTGGCAGGGTTGAACAAGTTCCTTGGCCTTGAAAAGGCAGTTGCGTACCAAAGTGGAGAAGATACATACAAACTTGAGATGGGATGCTGGAAGTGTGCATACACCAGTCCATCCCAACTGCAGCCGAAATCAGAGATGGGCTGTGGGGATGAAATGTGGAACAGCAAAAGTATCTGCTATAACTGATGAATTTAATTTTTAATTTAGTAAATGTTTAAAAGATGATAATCTAAAGAAACACTATAAATTAAGTGTATAGACATAGCTATTAAAAAGGAGGCATTAAATATCTACAAGTCAGTGTTCATGTTTAGAAAGATCGTTGCCTCAATGGATTGTGGAAATATTTATGATAATAGATACAATATGCACAAACTGTCTACCCTTGGGTCATGGAAACCTTCTGCTGCTTGTTGTCTTTTCCTCCCACTCTCTCATACTCGAGTTTCCAGTTTATGGCTGACTATTCTCAAGTGTCTGTGTTTACTGAACAGCAATTCAAACATTCCCATAAATGGTTTCGGCTCCTCCAGAAAAATGTTTTTCTTTCATCATCATCAGTGGTGGGGACTGTGACTGCCCAAAGTTTGATGGGAAAAGTTATGACTGGTTTATCCTCTGATATCGTCAGTGGGCCTGTGACCCACCTGGTGTTTGTAACACATTTTCTCAGAAATCAGTCATAGGACGTGGTACTATTAAAAGAAAATGAACCCATCAAGGAACACATGAATGGAGATGTGAAGTTTATTTTTAAAATATTTGCCATATTTTATTGACTTTTAGTCACAGAGGACTGTTCTCTGAATGTAACAAGTGGCAAGTAATACATTTTGCAATAACATAATAAATATAATTTATAATAATTTATCTGAGTATATTTCTCATCCTTCTTTGTGATCTCCCAAATTTCCAAGGAAGAACATTATTGAAAATAAGGAGGAAGAAGTGATGGCACTTTTTCTTGGGCGAATGTCTCATGGATTTCAAGTATGGGTTAGGGTTAGAATTAGGATTAGTTGAGGATAAGAATCTTGGGGGTAGTTTGGAAGTAGGTTTTAGCAATCTTGAGTAAGGTAATTTGGGATACAGCATACTCACCAGAGTTGGAGTTTTGTCCTGCTGTGTGGCAAAGCACATTCAGGTATCTAATAGTCTTCAGAGCCTCTGCAGATTTGGTACCCATGGGCCACAGAGACTGGAATAGTGGTTGGAGATGGGATATATCTTATTTCCGGGAGTTGGAATAATTTTAGTTTGTTGTATTTCAAGTGGAGCAGAACCTCCAGGGACGTGAGAGCAGCATGGCAGATAACTAATAAGTTGCTTATATCCACTTTCTCAAGCAAAGTTGGCAGGATCAGACTGTTTCTTAAATTTGAATTTACAGTCCTGGTTTGTCCCAGGAGATGACCAAAGCCCACGTCCCACCTTTCTTTACCTTGATTTATAGTTGGCTCTTCCTTGTTCCTCTTCACCCCTCTGTAGATTTTTTTCTTTTTCTTAAGTAGGTTTTATTGATTTTCCCTCTTACCTGACACAGTCTGCATTTCCCTTGTCAGCTCAGAGACTGGAAGTCCTAAATTATCACGTGTGCATGTGTGACGATTCTGCTCTGTGTGTTTAATAATAATAAAGAAAACCTCCAAAGTATTTCTTCTAGTTTGAAACTTTTGCCCTAACACATATTTCACTGCTTTTGCTTCATATAAAATTTTGCATCTGAGCACTAACATGACTCAGGGGTGAAAATGCCATTTTCTAAAAGGGAATAACAATACTGTTCACATGTTTGTTATCTACTTTCTCCAAATTCAGCCCAATCACATTAAAATGTTATATGGGATGGTTTTAGTTTTTCAGAAATCCTATCCCTGGATGAAATTCCTTCTCTGGCTGAAATACAGTAGCCTGCCAGTCTGGGGAATTGCCTAGGAAGTTTGTCTAGTCTCTTCCTGTGAACATGTCTCCATGTCTCTTGGGAATGAATCTTGGTTGTGAAAGCTAAAAAGTGGGAATGGTTTCATAAAGTATGTTAGTACACAATGAAAAAAGACATTCTTCTTTGAAGGAAATTAGTATATTTTCTTCAGTAGATGTATAATTAGGATTCTGAAAAAAATGTGCAATATATTGTACATTATCTACCCTGCAGTATATCATTAAAATGTACTTCTGTATATTTCTCCATCCTGTCTCACCAAATTTTATTACACATATAATAAATCATAGGAAAAGTAGTTGTTGATGCTTATTGAGTGCTTATTTTTCAGATACTACATTGAATATCTCCCATCATTTAATTATCAAAATACTCCCATGAATTAAATGATCGTTGTCCTCATCTTTTTTTTTTAAATGTTTTAGTAGTTGATGGACCTTTATTTTATTTATTTATTTATATGTGGTGCTGAGGATCAAACCCATAGCCTCATGGAAAGTGCTAGGAAAGTGCTCTGCCACTGAGTCACAACCTCAGCCATGTTGTCTTCATGTTTAACCTGAGATCTGCATTCTTTCATGATGTCACTCAGCTGGAAAAAATGGCAGAATTTATACACAGTTTGACTCCAAAGCCAGGTATTTACATTCTAATTGGGAAGCATACACTGTAGCATGAGATTACTACTACTATTTTTTTGTATAAAAAAATAAAGTGTCTGTTATATGAAATTCTTTGTGGTAGGCGCTGTTGAGCTAAAAAGGAAGAAAGACAGTGTATAAGTTTGTTAGGGCTGATGAAAAAATAGCACCACAGACTGGGTGACTTAAACAATAGTGAATTATTTTTTTCATAGTTTTGGAACTTAGAATTCCAAGAGCAATATGTCAGAAGGGTTGGCTCCTTCTGAGGGCTGTGACAGAGGGATCTGTCCAAGTCTCTTTGTTGGGCTTCCAGATAGATGGCCGCCTTCACCAATGTACCCATACCTCTGTACTTGTGTCTAACTATCCTCTTCTTATGAAGACACCTAGTCATGTTGGTTTAGGGTCCACTCTAAAGACCTCATTTTAACTTAATTATGTTGGTGAGACTATTTTCAGATAGTCACATTCTGAGGTATTGGGGGGTTAAAAATTCAAAATGTAAATTTTGGGGAGGACATATTTCAGTGCAAGACAACCTCCTTCCATTAAAAGTTATCAGTCTATCAAGATATCTTGATATGAAAAAAAGCTAGGTAGAATTATATTGTTTGGGGCCTGTGGAGAAATGAGTGCTTAATTTTGCTGAGTTAACGGGAAAGGCTGCAATGAAGCAAGTGTCATTCAAGTTAAGCCTAGAATAATAATTAAAACATGGAAAAGACTGAGAATCAATAGAAAAGAAAGAACTTGTGTGGCCTTTGGGATAGAGTGTGCTCAAGTGTGGCAGACACACAGGGTACAGTGAGAAATGGGATAATGTGCTGGTAAATACCTCTTGGGGAAAATTGCATCATTTGCCATTGCCCCTATTCATGGCTAAGGGCTGCTATTGGGAGGGTTAGTGTTCTTCTGCTTCCCATTGGAGCTGTTCACACTTGTGCATGAAGTGTGCTCCTGCTTTTACCTGGAATCTGAGAAGTTGAAAAGTGTTATGGCAAGAATATGTTGAGGGAAAATGAGTCGAAGTGTCCACTGTAGTCTGGGATGGGAGCTAGAGTACCATAGGTATCTGATTCCAGTTTAATAGGAAGAGGAGAAAATTGTTTCAGGCTATTTGGAGTAGAACATATAAAAACCTGTGATTGGAGAAAGCATGATATGTTTGAAAAAGAGTCAGGATAAAGCACAGGAAACTGGAGTAAGGTAGTCAAAATGTGACAAGGGCATAAGGAAAGGTTGGCTATGTGTCTTTTTGGTCATACATGCTTACAATTTGGGTATTTATCCTACAATCAAAGGCGGCCACTGAATGGTTTTAAGTGCATCCTGAACTGTATGAATGTTTGCAGGTTTGGGCATGTATTTGCTTTGGGAATGGCATGGACAGATTTGCATTTGGAAAGATCATCCTAACTGCAGTATGAAGAACAGGTTGAAGGGAAGTGAGACTGCCAGTCAGAAGACCAAATGCTTAATCCCTCGATTGAATCTTGGATAGGGAAAACAAACAGCTATAAAGGGCCTTTTATCTGGGTGAAGGTTACTCATCATATAATTTCATCAGCTTTTTTGTTAGCTTAAAATTTGAGAAAGTAAAAATATGAACAAATTAAAAGCAAGAAAAAAGGCAATTATTAGAGGCCTTCACTGAGAAAGATTAGGTCAGTGGACATAGTATATTCCATCTAAAATACATCATATAAACTTGCTTATATTATAAACTTGGGTGTATTATAATACCTGTTTCATGCATGTATTCCAGAATTGTACCATTCCTTGTAATTAATCCATGTATTATTGGGATTTTACTCAGTCATAATGAAAAACAAAATTATGTCATTTGCAGGAAAATGAATGATACTGGAGAACATCATTTTAAGTGAAATAAACCAGACTCAGAAAATCAAGGGCCATTATTTTCTCTCATATGTGGAAGCTAAGGAGAAAAAAAGGAGTAAAAAGGTATCTTACAAAAATAGAAGGGAGATTAGTAGAGTAGAGGAAAAAGATCAGGGGGAGGAAGGGAGAGGTACTGGGGAACAAAACTGACCAAATTATATGTGTTCATGAATATATTACAAGGCAAATTACCTGGACTCTTCAAAAATACCTATTGTATGCATATTACATATAAATATAAAGCACCAAAAGAAGAGACCAAATAAATGTATTGTCCAAACAAGCATAAATTTTAGGAAATGTATTTCATTATTAGATATGTTTCTCAAAGTTCTTTTCCTGTGGTCTCCTTTTGATTTTGTTCTATTGCTGTTCAAATCTCCACACTTATAAATTCTCACTACATCTGGAACACTGGTGTTGGCTTTATTTATGTCAGGCATTGAGCCAGGTGCTGAAGACAAAGATATATAAGAAAAAAAGGTTTCCTGCCCCACAAGAACTGATGGGCTACTAGGAAGAGAATAGAAAACACAATTGACAATACAATGCCATGAGCGTAATACAAATGGATTCATTTAATCTGATTCAGTATTGTGAACTGCAGTTTGAAAGGAGGCCTGGGTCCAGTAACTGATGTAGGCTACCTTGGATTTATTTTAAAAATACCCATTAAGTCACTGTCAAGGAGGAAAACTGGCAACAGCACTTATAATTAGTACTTAGGGAAAACTTAATGCCAGACCCAAAGAGAAAGAGAGAGCACTAGACTCAGAAAGATAAACATAAGTGTTGCTTATGAATTGGAGGCTGCTGAAAGAATCAGTGCGAAAGACACTGCTACTCCAATCTGTGTGAACCAACTCTGAGACCTTGATTTGTAAACACAGCAGCTGCCTTCTCTGAAGGGCCAAATGACTATTTTCTTCTCTCCTTGTCCTATCAGCTTTGTTTTATAAGTAATTATGAAATATTTCAAAATCTAGAAAAGAATACAGAATAGTAAAAAGAGAATATAACAGAAATTCATGTGTTCATCACCTGGATTTTAAGGTATCAAATCCCTCTTTTTAATTTAATAAAATGAAGTAAAAGTGAAAACTTTCTTACCCCTATAGTGTTTACTCTCTTTGTTATCAAAGAGAAATGCCAACCTGCAATTAGCGTACATCTTTTCTTTCTGTGTTTCTTAGTTTTTGATATTACTTTTAATAAATAGGTATTTTGAAGGTTGACTCCTTCAAAATAAGTAGTATGACTATAGTCCACAATAACTTACTGAAGATTTCAAAATAGTTTCCTGTTCCCAATACAGAGAAATAATAAATGTTTGAGGTGATGGAGATGCTAATTACCCTGATTTGGTCATCATTATACATGTATTGAAATATCACACCACGCCCCATACATACGTGTAATTATGTACAAATGAAAAATAAAAAAATACTCTTTGGGTTTCTCTGTTCCTTTCCTTTTAGTTGAATTCAGCAAATGGGAGTTACCAGCTCAAGAGTAAAGTTAGGAAACAGATGGGCAGTAATGGTATGTATTTACTGTTTACTCTTTGTCAGGTCACAGATTTGTCCAGGTGGTCTTCTCCCATATGCTGCAGCTCTCACAGATTCTGTAAATGGCCCAAGGCCCTTCTCTGGTCTTTCAAGCTAGTGAGGATAATGGCTTTCCACTCTTGCATGTCCTGTTGTTTTGTCACACCATGTTGGATCTCTAGACCTGGTCATGCCTCTGTCAATTCAGTTTTTGTAAAATTCTTATCAATTACCCCTTAGAGTGTGTCATCCTTTTTTTTGTTTTTAATTGTTCTTGTTGTTTGGGGCCAGGATCCCAACTGTTGAAACAGGTTACAAATAGATATGCATAATCAAACAGGTTTCCCATATACCAGCAATGATGAACAATCAAAACAGAAAGACATCTCAGTGCCACAGCAAATGTTCATCATTATACAGGTGTGCATATATACTGTGTAAAATGCACCAGGTTTATTTATATACATCTATTTTTTTTGTATACAAAATACAAACTGTAATACCTTTACAAAATGCAAAATAAAATACATTTTATACACATTTTGTATATAACATGTTTTATATTACATTCCTTGGTAATATATTAGCAAGATCTAGTTGAGAAAAAACTATCATGGGGCATGAACATTAGAAATTACTAAATTATGCTATACACCACATTCCTGAAAGACTAAATATTATTGAAAATAAATTTCTAAATTAAGTTTTAATTAAATGCCTATAAAAATTCCATTAGATTTTAGAGTATTTCTGGAAGTTGGTGTTGATTTTAAAGTTCTCTTGAAGAATAAACAAGCTAGAATAGCAATAAAAATCTGAAGTTCATTTGAAGAATAAGCAAATAAGGGAAGCTAATAAAATTTTGTAAATGAATTTCAATGTGGGGTATTTGATGTATTAGATATTTAACAAAACAATGTGATATTAGCCAAAGGATTTAGAGATGAATAGGACAATAAAATAACCTATAAACTTATCCTCAGTATCCTCTTTTGCAAATGTTTAACTTTGTTAGACAATTCATTGGAAGCAATTGGGGAAAGGAGTAACTAACATTTTAGGGACAATTGAATAACAATTTAAAAATCATATCTATATATTAAAATAAATCTAATATATTAATATGTTAAATTAAAATATAGAAGAAAATCTAAGTATATGCTTTTGATGTAGAGATGGGGGATGACTTTTGAACCTAAAAGTAATGAAAAAATCTTAAAGAAAAAAATTAAATTTCTCAAACATCTTCAGTATTCCATAATCTAAAGAAATTTGAAAGGCAGAAAATGTTAGAGAATACTTACAACAGTTCATAGCCTATATGTAAAGACCTTACATAAACTCATGCATGCACACACACACACACACACACACCCACCCCACAAGTGAGCAAAAGAGTTTATTTAAAACTACTCAAAATCACTAGAATAAAGTTTAAATGAGTTTCACATCAAGGGATATAACTTGGAATACACATGATACAGTATATGGAAAGTTTTTACAGCATTTGTGTTTAAATTGCTAGCACTAGGCTGGCGTAGTGAGTGCTAACCTGGCTTGCTCACATTCTATCACCTATATTTGGGGACACAGGATGGATCAGGGGCTTGCATTAGGGGATTTAAGGGTCTTTCCCATAGGTGCAAGAGTCACTTCTCATTGTTTTGCTTCCAACTGGAACTCACTATAGTTAAATTTCCTCTAATCACTGCTATAGTTTTCTGAGTTCCAAATTATCAATTTACCCAGAGGAGATGGGTGTATTTTTTTAGTGAACAGAATAAAAAGAATGGGAATCATTCTTCTAAAGTACATATATCAACTCTTTTGTTTAACAAATAATAAAAGGAACCAGTTGCAGATTCAAAATCTAAGTTGACAATTTAAAAAGGTTTTGCCTGGAATATTCTATCCCAAGACTAGGAACCAGACTGAATTGAAAAACACATCTCAGTTCTGTTATCACAATAGTAAGAGTAGAAACACGACAACAAAACAAAGGAGGCCTGTATGGCAGATGCTGTGCACACCTTGATCTTCTAAGTACTAAGTATTTCCCTACATGGTTGTAGCTTCCTGTCACAGGCTCCTGTAATGCTCTGTCGAAGGACTCTCTCTTGTCGCATGCTATTATAGATTTAGAGTTTATGTCCACCCCCCCCATTCCAATCCATACTTGAGACCTACTAGCCAGTGTGATGGTATTTGGAAGTGAGAGCCTTTGACAGATGATGAGGTCATAAGGAGAGAGCCCTCATGAGTAGAATTAGTGCCTTTATTTCTTTTTCTCTCTTCATATTTTTTTTTTGTCAGAATCTAGGGAGATGCTTTCCTGTTTTTAAGTTAGAGCTTTCTAATTATACCTAGTATTTGGATTCATTTTGACAGAATCATACATGTAAGAAATTTGATTTTAATCCCCATCACTTCCTTTTCCTCCTTCCTCCCTCCCTCTGTTCTCCCTCCTCTACTCTACTGATTCTCCTTTCACTCTATTATTGACTTATTTTTGATTAGTGCTTTCTACATACACATAAAGGTGGAATTCCATTTGGCACTTTTATATATGAATATAAGATGATTTTGTTAAATTCATTCCATATTTCTTTCCTTTTTCCTTCCTTCTTCCCTCTCCCTTGTTCTCCTTCTTCTACTCCACTGAACTTCCCTATATCTTTATGATATTCTATCCCTTCCCTAACCACCTTCTTTCCCTTACTTGGCTCTAGCTTCTACTATGACAGAAAAATTTGACCCTTGATTTTCTGAATCTGGCTTATTTCACTTATTGTGATGTTCTTCATTTTCATCCATTTAGAGGCAAATGCTATTATTTTATTCTTCTTTATGACCGAGTAAAACTCCATTGTGTATATATACCACATTTTCTGGATTCGTTCATCTGTTGATGGGCATCTGGGTTGATTCCATAATTTGGTTATTGTGAATTGTACTACTATAAACATTGCAGTGGCTGTATTGCTATAGTATACTGATTTTAGATCTTCTGGATAAATACAGAAGAGTGGGATAGTTGGTTCATATGGTGGGTCCATTACCAGTTTTTTGAGGAATCTCTATACTGCTTTCCAGAGTACCACCAACAATATATGAGCGTACTCTTCCCCCCACATCTTTGCCAGCGTTTATTATTATTCATGTTCTTTGCCATTCTGATGGCATGAGATGAAATCTTAGTGTAGTTTTGATTTGCATCTTCCTGACTGCTAGAGATGTTGAGCATTTTTTCATATATTTCTTGGTGATTTGTGTTTCTTCTTTTGAGAAATTCCTGTTCAGTTATTTTGCCCATTACTGATTGAATTATTGATTGTTTTGACATTGAGTTTTTTGAGTTCTTTATATATTCTGGATATCAATCCCTTGTCAGAGGAGTAGCTGGCAAAGATTTTCTCCCAAAGATTTTCTCTTAACTTTTCCTTTTCTTTGCAGAAGCTTTTTCATTTGGTGGCATCCCACTTATTGATTCTTCTTTTGTTTCTTGAGTTTTGCGGTCTTGTTAAGGAAGTTGCTGCTTGTACTTATATGATGCAGTGTTGACCCTATGTTTTTTTTTCCTAGCAGTTGCAGTGTTTTTGGTCTAATTCCTAAGTCTTGAACCATTTTGATTTGACTTTTATGCAGGGTAAAAGATAGGGATTTAAATTCATCCTTCTACACGTGTATATCCAGTTTCCTCGGCACCATTTATTATAAAGGCTGCCTTTTCTCCAACATATATTTTTGGTACCTTTGTCAAATATCAGATAACTGCAAGTATGTGAGTTTTTTTTTCTGTATTTTCTATCCCTTCATAAGTTCTATTGGTGCATTATAGTTCTACTTATGTGGGGTTTGGTTTTACTTATTCATCCATGCACATGATGTAACTACACAATTTGGTCAATATCATTTCCTAGTATTTCCCCCTTCCTTCCCTTCTCCCTCCCCCTGGTCCCTTTCCTCTACTCTACTGCTTCCCCTTTATTTTCATGAAATCTCTCCCTGACCTTTCTTTTCCTTTTTCTTCTCTACTTTTGTGATAGTTAATCTGATCTGTCAACCTGATTGGATTAAGAGATGCCTACATTAAGAGGTTTCTGGGTGTGTAACAATGAGGATGCTTGGAGGGATGATTGGTATGTGGAACAGAAAACTGAGGGGTGAGACCCACCCTAAATGTGGGCAGCACAGTTCAATAGGTTGGGAGCCTGGATGGAACAAAAGGTGAAAGAATGAGGAGGAACAAGCAGATGCAACTTGATTCTTCTTGAGTGAGTGCTTCAATTGCTGCTGTGATCACCTGAGGACATCATACTCCAATTCCTTCTCTCTTCCAAAGTGGATTCTGACAGGCAACTCTCCAGGGAGTTTCCAGACATTCTGCCCCAGATTGGGACTCCATTATTGGTCCTCTTGTTCTGAGGCTACAGCTTCTTGTATTGAGCTCTGGTTTCTCCAGCTCTCCAATCTGCAGACAACCATTGTGGGACTATACAACTTCTGTTCATGCAAACCAATCTAATAAATCCCTTTTTATAATTATATATATGTATATATATACATATCTGTATATATATATCTGCACATATACACATATCTGTATATATACATATATATATATATACACAACATACAACATATATATATATCCTGTTGGTTCTGTCCCTCTAGAGAACCATCCTGACTAATACAAGCTTCCACAGATGAAAGAAAACACATGATTATTGACTTTCTGGGTTTGGCTTGTTTCACTTAATATAATATACTCAAGTTTAATCCATTCTCCAGCAATGACGCAATTTCTTTCTTCATTATGTATGCATATTCTTTATCTATTCATTCATTGAGAGATACCTTGACTGGTTCAGTAGTATGGCTATTGTGAATGGGTATGCATGTATCAATGTAGTATGATGACTTTAATTCTTTAGGATGAATATGAAGGAATGGTATATCTGGGTCATATGGTGGTTTCATGCCTAGTATTCTGAGGAAACTCCATATTGATTTCCACAAGTGGTTGTATTAAGTTTTAATCCTCTCAACAGTGTAAAAGTGTTCCTTTTTCTCCACGTGTGCTTCAGCATTTATAATTGTTTGTATTCTTGATGACAGCCAGTCTAACTTGAATTAGATAAAATCTTAGTATAGTTTTGATTTGCATTTTTCTAACTCCTAATGATGTTGAACATTTTTTTCATATGTTTGTTGGCAATTTGTATTTCTTCTTTTGTGAAGTGTCTGTTAGTTCATTTGCCATTTATTAATTGGGTTTCCTCTTTGTGTGATTGTGTGTATATGTTGAGTTTTTTGTGTACTTTATATATTCTGGATATTAATCCCCTGGCATAACAGTAGTTAGCAAAGATTTTTCTCCCCTTCTGGAGCTTTTCTCTTTGTATTCTTAATTGTTTCTTTTGCTGTGCATTAACTTTAATTTGGCGCCATCCCATTTATTAACTCTTGGCGTTATTTCCTGAGCTTTTGGGGACCCACTGAGAAGTCATTGCCTGTGCCTAGATGTTGGAGTGTTGACCCTGTTTTCTTCTAGAGTACAATTTATGCTCTAATTCCTATGTCTTTTATCCATTTCTAGTTGACTTTTGTGCGCGGTGAGAGATAAAGATCTACTCTCATCCTTTTACATGTGAACAGCCAGTTTTCCCCAGTGCCATTTGTTAAAGAGGCTGTTTTTTCTCCAATGTATGTTTTTGGCATCTTTGTCAATGATCAGATGACTATAGATGTGTGGGTTTGTCTCTGAGTCTTCTACTGTACCATTGGTCTGTATATCTACTTTTATACCAGTGTCATGCAGGTTTTGTTACTATCATTCTGTGATATAATTTGAAGTCAGAAATTGTGATGCCTTCAACATTGCTTTTTTGGTATAGAACTTCTTTGACTATTCTGGAGTTTGGATATCTGTGGTGGTTTCCCCATTTTCATTTCTAATTTTATTAATTTGTGTCTTCTCTCTTTTTCTTTTTATTAGTTTGGCTAATGGGTTATCAATCTTGTTTATCTTTTCAAAGAAGCAACTCTTTTTTAATTGATCTTTTGTATTTTTTAATTTCAATTTCATTGATTTAAGCTCTGATTTTGATTATTTCCTTCCTTCTACTGACTTTGGAATTGATTTGTTCTTCTTTTTCAAAGGAGATGCATCATCAGTTTGTTTATTTGGGATCTTTCTGATTTTCTTATTGTAGGCACTTAGAGCTTTAAACTTTCCTCTTAGAACTGCCTTCATAGTGTCCCAGAGGTTCTGGCATATTGTATCATTGTTTTTGCTTGAATCTAAGAATCTTTAAATTTCTCCCCTGATTTCTTCTATCACCCATTCATCATTCAAAAGTGTATTGTTCAATCTCCATTAGTTTATGTAGTTTCTGTATGGTTTTGTGTCGATCTCTAATTTCATATCAGTATGATCTGATAAGATGTAAGGAATTATATCAATTATTTTGTGTTTGCTAAGAATTGCTTTGTGACCTAAAATATGATCTATTTTGGAGAAGGGTTCATGAGCCACTGAGAAGAAAGAGTATTCAGCTGTTGTTGGATGAAATATTCTATTATTATTTGTTAAGTCCATTTAATCAACAATGTTTTTCATGTCTGTAAAGTCTTTACTAAATTTATGTCTGGATGACCTATCTAAGGGTAAGAGGCGTCTTGTCTTGAAATCACCCAGGATTATTACACTGGGGTCTATCTGAGGCTCCGATTTGAGTAGTGTCTCTTTCATGTGATTAATTGCACCCACATTTGAGTATAAATATTTATCATTATTATATCTCCTTGTTGGATTTTTCCTGTTACTAGTGTGAAGTGACTTTCTTTGTTTCTTCTGATTAATTTTGGCTTGAAGTCTACTTTGTTGAATATGAGATTAGTTGCTCATACTTGTTTTGGGGCTCCATTTGTATGGTGTATCAATTTTTGTCTTTTCACTTTCAACCAGTGGTTATCTTTACTGTAAGATACAATATCCCTCCCCTCTGTTGCACCAGTGACTGGACTGATACCACCAACAGTTTGACTCCAATGAACTTTTTTGTATTTTGTTTGATGCACCTGAATTTCTGAGTCTCTAAGAGAATCTGTCTGGTATTGAATTTCAGCAAATTCCCTCTTTTACCCATTTTGCTGAGAAACAGTACTTCTGCTGTGTGAGGCTTGGAGCAACTGGAAATTCAGGCTTCTTCTAATCTCTGGATTAGTGCCTTTGTATAAAAGTCCTTAGGGAGTTCCCTCATCCCTTCCTCCATGTGCATTTGAGAAAATGGCCCTGTATAGACCAGGCAGAGGGCCCTCACCAGACACTGAATCTCTTGTTGCCTTGATCTTGCTTATCAACCTCCAGAACTCCAGGGGTAAGTTTCTGCTATTACAATCGACCTTGTTTATGGTATTTTATTATGTCAGCCGAAATTAATTATGGTTATCTCCTGATCAGAGAAAGCTGGAAGTATGCAGGAATTAACACCCCTGAGGCAATCTTCAACTAAGGACAGACAGCAGGTGTGACTAAACCAGTAACTTCCTTTACCCTGAAATAAGAACTGTGAGGATTCCATAGACTCCAAAATGTCCCTAGTGTGAAGGAGTCACATAAGTAATTTCCTCATTAACACACACTATATTGGCTTCCTTCTTTTCCTTCTCCACTCCCTGATTAATGCTTTCTGGGTTCACTTCCCAAATAAAATACTTTCACTCAAATCTTTGTATCCAGTTTGATTTCAGGAGTAGCTCAGCTGAAAACAGGTTCTATGATGTATTCCTACAGAGCAAGGCTACTCTGCATGACCAGTGAAATTCCACATCATGTACAACCATAAGAATGGGATCCTAATTAGAATAAGCTATCCTCCATGTATGTATAATATGTCAAAATAAAAAGAGAACAAAAAAAATGAGTTGGATTATAAGGGTTACTTAAAAACAAATCTAGGTTAGGGGTATGTGCACTCATTTTTCAGATCAGAAAGTTAAATCAACAGAATATGAATTGATTTGTTTCTTCTGCCACCCTGAAAAGCAAACTATGAAGGGGTACTTGAGAAAAATAGAAGTTTGGCTAAACAAAAATAAAATAAAAGCAAATAAGATACTCATAACCAAGACATAGCTAGCCTTAATGTAGAAAGGTAAAACACAATGAACTCATTTGAGCCATCCTCAGTGATCACAGCAGAAAGAACTGCTGCTCAAGATCTGGAACGTTCAGGTATTAGCACATGCCAGGTATTAACCCTCACAATCCCCCTTGAGGCAAGTATTATGATATTATGAGGATTTGTGGTACAAGCAGGATTTTCCAATTGAAAGAAAGGTTAAGGCCTAGGACAGGATTCTCCCTACTATGCAGGCTCCTCAGCCCTCAGCAATGCCTCATCAGACCCTTTTGGAGCAAGAGGGAAATATGCCTCAGCACAGGACAGCCATGAGTCTCTGCTGCTATACTGAACTTAGTTCCCACTTCCCATGTGATTCTTTTGTTTCTAGAATCCCAAGGTTGAGACAAAAGTTTTGAATGTGTACAAAGACAGTGAAAAATCACTTCAAATGAGATAATGGGGTCTTAACTTTAGTTTTTAAACATATCAAGAAGGGAAGATGGTCTGAGTGCCATTCTGTGAGAGACAAGACAAAATCCACAAGAAGATTTCCCCTCCAGATGAATTACATGCACAATGCCAAGATTTTTTTTTTTGCCAGTGAGTAAAGTTTCTTCTCAAGTTCACAGGTCATAGAATCCAAAATGCATGTTGGCAAGGTTAGAAGAAAAAAATATCTTTGTCTATGTGTCTGCATATTTTCTTCAAGTGCCACTAGGGTTTCTGATAAAGTCAAGGTTAGAAACTGAGAACATAATTTTGCCTTGAATAACTGCCGTAGGTTCTGGGCATTCACATTTGCTCAGTTTTGTAGGCATGGAAACAGGGCCCATTAACATTTTCAACTCTTTAAAATGGGGATTCATGGGAGGTGAGCATTGAGAATGTCTCTGGGTCAGACTACATCATAAGCATAATTTTTGAAAAATTAATAAATTTAAAATTTTTCTTTAAGTGTACGCAAGAGACCCCTTCCCCAGCTTTCCTTGCTCTCTGGCTTTCAGTAGTTCCAGCTCAAGGAAAGCCCTAGGGATTGAACTCAGGGGGCACTGTGCCACTAAGCCACATCCCCAGCCCTATTTTGTATTTTATTTAGAGACAGGGTCTCACTGAGTTGCTTAGTGCCTTGTCCTTGCAGAGGCTGGCTTTGAACTTGTGATCCTCCTGCCTCAGCCTCCGGAGCCACTGGGATTACAGGTGTGCGCCACTGCGCCCGGCTTGTACTAACCATTTTTAAATGCCATTGAGTCACTGAAGAAATTGCTGCCTTTTAAAACCTCTCAATTTTGTGTTGTCTTCTTGATTCCTAGTCTCATCTTTTAATTTGCTTCTTTATCTTCCTTTTTTCCTATTAACTGAGAGTTAACTCTAGTGTCTGGTTTATACATAAAGGTTTTTCCATCTAGTTTTGTTTTGTTTTTGATTTTTCAAGCATACTTCATAGATGATGTTTTGTCTCTCATCTTGCATTATGGTAACAGCATACAGTATTTTTTTCTACTAATGATCAGTCAGGCAAGGTGATGGACTAGCCTCTCCTTTGAAAGCTCGCTTATTAGTGTTGTTCATCAATACTCCTTTTTTTGCTCTTTTTGAGCACAAATAAAATTGAACCTCCAAATCTCTCTTGAAATCAGATGTTTCTGTGTGACTTTATAAGCCTAATGAAATATAGCATGTACAGGTGGAGGGTTTTTGGAACCAGTGTGCAAATCATCACATCAAGGAAGAATGTTCCAAAATGAATCCCTGAGTGACTCTGAATAGAAGGATTCTTTCGTTTTGAAGACGAGACTTGGATTATATCATGAGTAAGAAATAAACTTTTATTTGTTTTGAGTCACTGAGATTTTGGCTGTGCTTATTACTGCAACATAGCACAGTCCATCATAATAAGACTATTCATCTGCCAAGTCTCAATTGTTTTTATTCATTAATAATTATTTTCAGAATCAATTATTTTATTTCATTGGCAATAAATTTTAAAACAGTGATCTTCCTCCAATTCTGGCATTCCTTGTATAGTTATCAAATTTCTCCTGTAAAGAAAAATTCAATACCATTTATCATCCCTTTGGATTGAAGAAAACTGAACTGAGAATTTCCAAACATTTTTTATTTATTGTTTTCTAACTTGTTAAACAATTGTATTTTACTTTAACTCTTTGGCATTTAATTTATTGGGCAAGATAATCTAATTTTGGATGTTAATTTCATTGAAGCATAACATAAATGGATTTAATCTTTGAACTTCAATTTTTCTCAGAACCGTATAATGGAAGAGAATTTGCATTTAAATTATGTATCTTGCTGGTATTATAAAAGTTTATTGTTAGAGTATCTGGATATTGTCATTTAATCTCATTGCAGAAATTCAAATGAATGTTTTGGCAAGAAAATATGGAATGGAAAAAATGACTGAGTTTTTAGACATGAGAACAGGCTATTGTTAATATGATATACTAATAAATTTCAGAACATTTACCAGGATTGGAGGGATGTGGTAGCATCAAGATGATCTATGAATGATTTTGGAGTAACTGAAAGAATTAGGAAAATAATTTTCCAAAGATGAGAACAGCCTTGCTAATCTGCTCCCTCAACTTTCCATAGTTAACACTGGATTTTCCTGTGGTAAACCCGGAATGTTAAGATATAAGTTAGTGATAAACCATTTTGATTCTTCTTTAGTTACCTTTCAGCCTTGAATGCTAAATTAACACATAACTACAGAGCAGAGTGCTCCAGAATGTTCTTCCTATGGTCTTCCTATGGAGATTCAGATCCTAGAAGGGAAGGGAAGGATTTACTGAGCATTCCCATATTCTTCCAAATGCATCAGTTGAATTAAGTCCTTTTTTTTTTAAAGGGTTTATTTGCTTTTGTGCAAGAAAAGTTAAGGATAAAGGGACAGGTTAGGAGGGTAATTTCTATTTGGAGAAACATTAGCATGTTCATTTTATTGAACACTTGAACAATGTTCTCTATTCTAGTTTTATACTTTAAATAAATAATAAAATAGACGTTTTGATCTCAGAGGTCTAACACCTAAATCTATCCTGTTAGTTCTGAGCTTAGGTTTATTTATGGGCTTTTGAAAGCCCAAAGCAATACTCTGTGAGATATGGTATTGTGTTCTTTTCTTTCTCCTTGATACATTTCTTTGTTTTTCTCTTTCCTGCCTTTCCTTTTTCTTTGTCATAAAATCTTTAATCATCATACAATTTCATTTAAAAAGTCATATAAGGATACTGGGGGAGATGAAGCATTTCATTGTACACACATTAATTTGAGATGACTAGGAGGCATCTATCTGGAAGTCGTTATACATGAGAGAAGTGGGAGTGAAGATTAGTAATTTGGAAGCCATTCACATTTGGAGGATAGTCAAAGCTGTGGGTACAGATGAGTCTGCCTGAAGCCAGTGTACCAGTAGATATCTGGAGTACTGAGGAAAACACTTAAGGGTTGGAAGAGGAGGAAGAACCTAAAAGTGTTTTAAATTCAATGTCTCTACATTGTTAGGGCATGTAGTCTCTAGCATTGACAGAATCAGGATTAGTCAGTGAAGTGTCATTTGCAGGCCTGGTTGGAGCATCTAACAGTTTTCTATCTTTGATGATTCTTAAACACTGTGACAACATTTTATGAGTAAATAATAAGAACTGAAAGTCAATAATGGCATTCATAATAAAGAAAGTGAGAATTAATAATAAAAAATTGTAACAGAATTCAGTTGAGAATTCTTAAAACTTTCTTTACATAGGTAGAGCATTTCTATGACAATTGGTGCTTTTTTTCTGTAGAATCAGTAGGTTCATCAGATTTTTATGTTGCTTCTCATATCATACTATTACTTAAACTCTCTTTGATTTTAAGATAATAACTTATCTCAACAGATTAATGTCACAGTCTGTATGAGCCATCAGGACCTAGATAGTACTGGAAAAGGAAAACCTAGAAATGGTCCAGATGAATGATGAATGAATGTGGAAGGGTTGCTAGAATCTCGCTGGTGAAGAAGAAGCAAGCAGAGAGGGTGAAACCTTACTTAGGGCCTTCATACTTCTTCCATCTGGTTGGGATACTTTTCTCTCTGATATAATCCTGGGTAGAGCTGAATGGTGCATGGAGTAGATTACAAGAGCCTCGCTCAGTACCCTATTCCTATACTGTAGCACCCACTGTCCTCTTGAACATCATGCTTTCTTTCTGAAAAATCCTGTAACTCTCGCTGAGGGTTTTCTCTGATCATTGAAGTAGAACAAGTAGTAAAGACTGGTGAACGACTCTCCTAGGAATAGCTCTCACAACCAGAGATTAACAGGAGTTGGAAGATAGACGCCTATTTCTCTCAATTTTAAGTGAGACATTACTGAGGAGCATTTACAAGGACTACCCAAAGTGCCAAGCTGGAATGAGCCCAAGTACCCACAGAGATCATAAACTCATTATTGAACTCCATGATGGATTCCTGCCTTTCCTCGTCTCACGTTTGCAATCTCCACCTACTGCTTCCTGTGATCATCTGCCAAATGAGCTTACATCCACTTTGTTTGTCTCAGGGTGTGCTTCTGGAGGAACTTAAGACAGATAGCTTGGGTAAAGTGGAGAAATAAAGTATTTTCTTAGAAGAAAGATTAAACCTTAGAGGGCAAACATGATAGATATGAAGGGGAAAACAAAATATTTCAGGCCAAGATGCTCCTTGAAACAAAAAGAGTGATAAGCAGATTGCTACAGTAGATTGTGAAGGAAGGCAATAAAGGTCAGAGAAGTGGGGATTCCTGAATGGAAATACTTCATGAGTCCTGAAAACACACCAAATGCCTGTATTTTATAGGAAGGTCCTGAAGCTCTATCATTAACTAGTGTCTTAAGAAATGTTGTCTTAAGAGTGCTCACTTCGGCTGCACATATACTAAAATTGGAACGATACAGAGAAGATGAGCATAGCCCCTGCGCAAGGAAGACACGCAAATTCATGAAGCGTTCCATATTTTTAGGAAAAGAAGAGATCAAACTATCTCTATTTGCTGATGACATGATTTTCTATTTAGAAGACCCTAAGAATTCCACCAGAAAACTTTTGGAACTCATAAATGAATTCAGTAAAGTAGCAGGATATAAAATTAATGCTCATAAATCCAATGCATTTTTATTCGTAAGTGATGCATCCTCTGAGAGAGAAATTAGGAAAACTACCCCATTCACAATAACCTAAAAAAAAAAAATAAAATGCTTGGGAATCAATCTAACAAAAGAAGTGAAAGACCTCTACAATGAGAACTACAGAACACTAAAGAAAGAAGTTAAAGAGCATCTGAGAAGATGCAAAGATCTCCCATGTTCTTGGATAGGCAGAATTAATATTGTCAAAATGGCCATACTTCAAAAAATGCTATACAAATTCAATGCAATTCCAATTAAAATCCCAATGACGGACCTCATAGAAATAGAGCAAGCAATCATGAAATTCATTTGGAGGAATAAGAGACCCAGAATAGCTAAAGCAATACTTAGCAAGAAGAGGGAAGCAGGGGGTTTCACAATACCAGACCTTCAACCATACTACAGAGCAATAGTAAGAAAAACAGCATGGTATTGGTACCAAAATAGACAGGTAGATCAATGGTACAGAATAGAGGACACAGAGACAAACCCACATAAATACAGGTATCTCATACTTGACAAAGGAGCCAAAAACATGCAATGGAGAAAAGACAGCCTCTTCAACAAATGGTGCTGGAAAAACTGGAAATCCATATGCAGCAAAATGAAAATAAACCCATATCTCTCACCCTGTACAAAACTCAACTCAAAGTGGATCAAGGACCTAGAAAT
>JAJEJO010000317.1:465693-499221 GCA_020662805.1 Glaucomys volans
AATCCATATGCAGCAAAATGAAAATAAACCCATATCTCTCACCCTGTACAAAACTCAACTCAAAGTGGATCAAGGACCTAGAAATTAGACCAGAGACTCTGCACCTAATAGAAGAAAAAATAAGTCCAAATCTTCATCATGTTGGCCTAGGACCAGATTTCCTTAACATGACTCCCAAAGCGCAAGAAATAAAAGCTGGAATCAATGATTGGGATAGAGTCAAACTGAAGAGCCTTTTCTCGGCAAAGGAAACAATCAGCAATGTGAAGAGAGAGCCTTCAGAGTGGGAGAAAATCTTTGCCACACACACTTCAGATAGAGCACTAATCTCCAGAATCTACCAAGTACTCAAAAATCTTTACACCAAGAACACTAATAACCCAATCAACAAATGGGCCAAGGAAATGAACAGACACTTTACAGAGGAAGATCTACAAGCAATCAACAGATTTATGAAAAAATGTTCAACATCCCTTGTTATAAGAGAAATGCAAATCAAAACCACCTTAAGATTTCATCTTACCCCAATTAGAATGTCTTTTATTAAGAACACAGGCAACAACAGGTGTTGGAGAGGATGTGGGGAAAAGGGTACACTCATACATTGCTGGTGGGAGTGCAAGTTGGAGCAGCCACTCTGGAAAGCAGTGTGGAGATTCCTTAGAAAACTTGGAATGGATCCACCATTTGACCCAGCTATCCCACTCCTTGGCCTATACCCAAAGGACTTAAAATCAGATTGCTACAGTGATGCAGCCACATCAACGTTCATAGCTGCTCAATTCACAATAGCTAGATTATGGAATCAACCTAGATGCCCTTCAGTAGATGAATGGATAAAGAAACTGTGGTATATATACACGATGGAATATTATTCAGCCATAAAGAAGAATAAAATTATGGCATTTGTAGGTAAATGGATGATGTTGGAGACTGTTGTGCTAAGTGAGATCAGCCAATCCCCAAAATCCAAAGGCTGAATGGTCTCTCTGATAAATGAATGATGATGCATAATGCGGGGGGGAAGGGTGGCAAGAATGGAGGAAGGATAGATAGCATAGAGGGAAGGGAGGGGTGGGGTCAGGGTGGGGGGGTAAGAATAATAACAGAATGTGTGACAGACATCATTGCCCTGTGTACATGTATGAATGCACAGATGGTGTGACTCTACTTTGTGTACAACCAGTGAAACAATAGCTGTACTCCATTTGTGTTCAATGAATCAATAAGTAAATTAAAAAAAAAAAAGACATGGTCTGGTGAGAAATGCAACAGCATCACTAGGATGTGAAGTGATGATTCTCTTCTGTAGGCCAGGGCTGGTCATTTGAATCTCACTGATATCAATGAGGATGAAGCAGGGAAACTCCGTATTTGAATTATCTATATTTCTACACATTTGTACTTGCATACTAGCCAATTCACTCTTAAGATCATCTTTTTTTTTAACAAAAATAAGTTCTTGTCAAAAATGCAGCCAGTAATCATGAGCAAACACTATTAAAGTTCTTCTTTTTAATGTTTTCAAATAAACCTATAAATTTAGTAAGCATGCTATACAACTTTCAAGTTATCTCAGGCAACCAGTTATTTGACATTTTGCCATCATATACATGGCTTTCCATCCATTTAGCCTATTTTCTTACCTTAATATATGAAGCAACCATTATCAAACTTGGGTACTACTCTCACAAAAAATTATAAAATGTGGCATAAGACAATGGATGGTGTCATGAGAAAACATAACTTCAAAATCTCAGTAGTTTAGCAGAATACTGGTACTTTTTAATCTGGCATTGTTTTAGTCAGCTTTTTCGCTGCTATGACTGAAAGACCTGACAAGAACAATTGTAGAGTAGGAAAAGTTTATTTGGGAGCTCAGGATTTTAGACATCTCAGTCCACAGAGAGCTGGCTGCATTCCTCAGAGCTTGAGGTGAGGCAGGACATCATGGTGGAAGAATGTGGCAGAGGGAAGTGGCTCATATGATGTTCAGGAAGCAGAGAGAGAAACTCCACTTGCCAGATACAAAGTATATACCCCTAAGCCATGTTCCCAATACCCCACCTCCTCCAGTCACACCCTATCTACCTTCAGTCACCACTCAGTTAATCCCATCAGGGGAAAATTCTCTGGGTTAAAACTCTTAGAATTCAATAATTTCTCCCCTAATCCTTCTTGCATTGTCTTGCATGAGTTTTGGGGCTACCTCACATCCAAATCATTAAAGATGGTCTTCCATGTGCTTTAGGGCCTCAGGATCTTTCCATCTGGTGGCTTCATCATTCTTTAGGAATGCTTAAAATCAGCATACTACAGTGATGTGGCCACATTAATGTTTATAATAGCTCAATTCATAATAGTGAAACTATGGAACCAACCTAGATGCCATCCAACTGATGAATGGATAAAGAAAATATGGTACATATACACAATGGACTATTACTCAGACTTAAAGAAGAATGAAATGATGGCATTTGCAGGTAAATGGATAGAACTGGAGAGTATCATGCTATGTGAAATAAGCCAATCCCAAAAAATCAAAGGCCAAATGCTTTCTCTGATAAGTGGATGCTGATCCATATTGTGGGGTGGGTAGGGAAGAATGAGGGAACTTTGGATTGTTCAGAGGGGAGTAAGGGGAAGGGTCAGGGGGGTGGAGAAGGGAAGAACAATAGATTGTGGGACAGATATTATTACCCTATATACACATATGAAAAGAATTTTTTTAAAAAATTTATCACTGTCAAAAAAAGTTAATGAAAATAAAGTTAAAAAAAATAAAAAATAATAAAAATTTTGCAAAAAGCAAGAAAAAGAAAGTTATCTCCATGCACTGAGAGAGATTGTTGTTTGTCACTGCACCCTCAATGTCTACAATAGTGCTAGGCATGTAGTTGGAGATCAATAAATATTTACTGAATAAGTGATTTTATAAGTGAACAAGTGAGTGAATGAATGGATGAGTGTGTGAAAGGATGAATTAGTCTATGCTAGGTAGTTATTTACTTAGTCCCTGTTCAAGTAAGTAGTAGCAAGCATTGATATTCATGGACATATGTAAGTTCGGTGTTGACAAGTTTAACCAAAGACAAAACCTACTGCTCGTGCTTCTTTGGGAAGATAGATAAGAAAGTGCTATTTTGAAGGCTCTTTCAAATGGCTAATTTTTTTAAAAGGACATAGTCTCATAAAAATATAGAGAGACAATGCATTCAATATTAGAGCATATGGAATTATTTTAAAACAATCTTTTCAATAGAATGTAGTATTAAAAAATTCTTATTTAGAAAAATTTTACTTCAAAAAATGTTAAAGTAAATAATATTGTTTATAAGATTCCTCTGGTGAATTTTGCAATTTTAAAATATAGATGTTTTGAAGCAATAAGCTATTGAGAAATATTTCTTTGAATGGACTTATAGACACTTCATTAGCTTTTATGAACTAATGGATTTAATCTGAAATGTATTATATCACACTTGATGGTTGAATTTGACAGAAAAACAAATTTTCTCTAATTTGGTATTTTATAATATGAAATAGTATTTGATTGCTAAAGAAGTGCGGAAGTGGAAAGAGTCAGATTCTGGAGTTAGGAAGTCATAGACAGAAGTCCTATTCCTACCACTTCTCAGTTAGGAGTGCTTGGTTGTGTTATGCATTTTCTCATTGCCATTTTTTACTCACTAGAAAAATGAGAATAATACTCCTATGGTAGCATTATTGTGAGGGTTAAATAGGACTGGAAGCAAAAAATTTAGCAGTTTATGAAACTTTGCTGGTTCTCAAGGGAAAAAAAATAACCCTAGTTCTGACCTCTTATTCCTCTTCTCATTTGTGACAGTATTTCCCCAGCTCTCCAGTCTGCAGATGGCTGTTGTGAAACTATTCAGCCTCTGATTGTCTAAGAAATTTCCTCTTATAATTTTATATTATATATATTCTACTGGTTCTGTCCCTCTGGAGAACAGTCATTTAGGGATGGTCTAACATTGCCTATTAGAAAAGGTAGTATGGCATCAGGGTGGTAAATCAGTTTCAATTTACTGGTACTGATGGAGGCATACTGAGAAGTTTGCCAGTTTCTTCCAAATCCAGTGTAAAGAGCACATGGATTTGGCTGACTGGTGTTCTTTGACATCAATTTCTTCTGTAAGTCCTACCCACAATGCAGCATTTACCACCCACTGTTTCTGCTTTCTTACAAGTGAAGTAAGCATTCAACTTGTCTGCAATATATATATATATATTATGAAAAAAATTCATAGATTTTTATGATTTTTGTTCCCTGTCTTTAAATTGGCCTTTCCCACAACCAATTGAACAGCAATTTTACATTCAATTTTATTGAACTTTTCCAAGGTAGTTAATGAGTTGTTCAGAGAAACTAGTTCCTTTTTAACATTCATATTTCTTCAGTTTACACACTATTTAATTAGATTACATATATTACATATATTTACATATATATTACACAATAAATACAACTGACATAAGCAGTTATGGGAAGAAACGGCACTTTGGTGTTCATCTCAATGGGGTGGGGGCAGAAGAACAAGCGCACATCAGGGAGTGTCTACTAACACAGCTGGCATCAATAAGTTTTAAAGCAGGAAAGGAAACTTTGGATTAGTTCAGTGAGTCAGTTAAGTAGAAGTTGATTAAAAGAACTTATACAAACTGAATTATAGACTATTACGTGGCTTTCTCTTACAGAAAATATAAAGTGAATATAAATATGAAATGTGTCTACTTTTATGCAATACTACACATTCAGAACAAAATTGTAAATCAACATCAGTCATGCAGATGTTTTAGCTTGTGAAGGCATAATTCTCATGATTGAATATTTCAGTTTTTATCTGAATGTTCCTACTTTTAAAAAAAAAATGCCACTTCAATTTTGGTACTCAATAAATACTTGTTCAACTTTAAAAGCAAAACTGAAATAAATGAAAAAAATCAGTTGCATTGAGTTTTCAGTAGCTATGCAACCTTGGGATTTTGTTCATAAAAGCAACTACGTTATGTGGTAAACCAAAATATCCCATGTAAAAAGCCCCCGCATGCAGGCTACATAGATTCTTAGATATCACATTGTTAATAATGCATAAACTAAATGAAAAAAACCTATTAAAAAAGAAAAACTAAACAAACAAAACCAGAAGATGTGATCTTAATTGATTCAAAAGTCTATCAAAAAGACTGGGATTTGTGTCAGTGAGAGACATTGAAGAGATTTTGGTGGTATAGATAAGGCAAAGAGAAAGCAGAATATATTTTGAAGGATGAAGAAGGAAACTGAATTTAAAAGGACAAATTAGCTTTAGCTTTGTGGCCCAGCATGAATATTTTTCAATAAAAAAAGCCCCCCCAAAAAATAAAAATAAAAGAAAAAGAAAAAGAAAAGGCTGTAGGCTAAATCAGAGGCAATGAGAGAGAATGCAGAGACAGTGAAATATATATAAAAGCTATTTGCTTTGACCAGCAGCCAGGAGGTACTACTGACCTGAGATCACTTTCCCTCCTGAGCCTTCTTGGCCACTTTCAGGGACCTGGAGCTTGGAGAGCTGGGAGTTAGTTCACAAACCTGTTTCTAAGGTTATTTGCATAAGGAAATGCAAACATGACTTTTGCAGGTTTCACCTCACTGATTTTCTTTGGTTGTTTTTCTCTCTTACTTTTAGAGATTTCATTTACTTTCTTAAGATCTCAGCAATACATCCAAAAGCATGATGGTTGTAATTTATTGAGAACAGGAAGTTGTATTGTAGAAGAGAAATTCATCCAAGTATCTTGTCCATAATATTAGAGGAAAGTGGCCTGACAGTTTCTCAGGAACACAAAAATGAGAATGGAGCAGATGTCTAATTAGAATACTTATATAGATCTCTGCTTCCACTAAATGAAAATAACTGTTTCTGCATTTTACTTCAGCCTTTTTCTTCAAATGTTCTCTAGTATGTTTCTCCTCATAGTTCTTTTGTGTCAAGGTCATGTATTTGCCTGTTGATGTTGATTTGACATTGGCAATATCCAGGTATGATGAGAAAGCACAATATTCCTAGAATTAACCTCACTAATATTGTTTTTTCTTACATAATTGCAATTGTAGTTGCTAAGGGTAAAACAATGAATTGTAAGCTAACAAATTTGCAATAATGGAAACTTTCAAGAGCTCAGATAACTTTGCTGTACTTTCTGAGATTATGATTATGTCTTCTAAATGTAGTTTTTTGGGGAGGGATGTTTCACGTTGTGTGATTCAAAATAAAAGACAATTTCTGTTTAAAAAGAATGTGAAGTAATGATATATTTAAAACTTTTAGGCTTTGCCCAATTAATAGTTATTGGGTCATAGTTTTTTAACCCTCCTCCAATCCCTTATGGATATCAGACAAATAAACTCAATATTAACATGTGGTTAAATTAATTGAAATAATATAATATATACAATATAATAATAATTATACAACAGTATAATATATGATATATCAAATTACATATATTAACGATGTGGGGTGAGAAAGGCCTTGTGAGAGAAGAAAACATTAAAAAGATTGCAGTGATTACATAAAAGTAAATATTTCTGTATATAAAATGCATTTTGTTTGATCAAGATATGAACTACTAAATAGGAAAAGGACAAAATATAATAAAAACTAAGTTAATATATATTCTTATAAAAATTTGAGTACTTTACTATAAGTCTTCAATAATATAATTCTACTTTACTAGTAATTGAAGTAATAGAACTTTAGTATTTTTATTATTGCACTAGCCTAAAATTTAAAAAGGTTTAATATCCAGTGCTAGAAAGATGAAATAGGTATACACGCTCATGATCTGCTGGGGGCAGTGAAAGTTTAATTTTAATTAAAATGTAAGGAGAAGGGAGGTGCAACAGGGATAGACAAGAGAGGATGCAAGAAGGGGTTTCTTTGTAATTTTTAAAAAGTGCCTCATACCATGTTTTCTTGGCAGGAGGTATGAATGAAAAAAAGAGAAGAAAAATAGCTAAATATGTGAATTTGTGATGCACATATATTGTTGAGATATGAGATGATCTATCACATTATCCACACATGAATAGAAATAATTTATTTTAATTTAAAAAATAATATTTAATTTTTGCCATACATTTCTATCAAAGTGCAATGGAAAAAATTGCTATTGCTGTTTTATATCTGGCTTTTTATATTTTTTATCTTGATAGATTTTTACATTCTTATATCTAAAAGATTCAGTTCCAGAGATCGATAAATATGGTCTTGATGAATGAGAATCAACAACTAACTCAGCTAGCATCTGAGAAAGCAAAGGGGATGCAAGTGATTCAACTCTTTGGGAGCAGGGACTCCATTCTTTCTCTCTTTAGAAAAAAATTGGACATCAGTTTTTGTTGTCATTTCAATTACTGTTTCATCTGCTTGCTGAGGATGTACTTATGCTTTGAGAATTCTCAAAGTTTCGAATATGAGACATTTGCTTAATAGAACTTTTTGTTCTCATGCACAATTGTGGTGAGCAAAGAGGAAGTCACTAACTTAGTTTAGTCTTGCCTGAGATAGAGGCCATGGGATAGCAGAACACAGCATGTTATATCCGGTGTAGTTATGTTGTTTTTTCATGAAGATACTCAGAATGAACATTCTTTTTTTTCTTTTCCTGTTTGTGTAGGCCACGGACTATGGCTATTTTCCCATCTTCACTAGGATCAGAACACAAATGCATTCACAATTCCCCACGTTCAAGTAACTCGCAAATAACTTAGCAAGATTTCGCTCATCTTTTCTGTGTTCCTTTCTCTGACCGTAGTTTCAATTCCAGTTTGATTTCCAGACACTTCGTGTTATTCGGGTTCCTAGACCTCAGCATATTTTTGATGATAATAGTTGACTGACTAGCTTGTTCCCTTTGCTTCCAGACTGGGCTTTTTACTACTTCTGGTCCCACTGAGATATCTCTAATCCTTTCACCTGTCCCAGAACCCTGACATGTGGCCCACTGTCAGATAATTATAGCCCTTATTTCAAGCACAACTTCTTGTTATTTGTTCATGTAATAATACGATTTTGGTTTTCCATGTAAATGAAAAGATCTTATTTGGCAATTTATGTTTTACACCTAAAAATACAGTACGGTGATATTTCCAAATGAATGCATATATAGGAACCTTATTTTTTGAATTGCTGCAGAGTAGCATCACAATGTGCTATCACAGAATTTATTCAGCTATTCTCCTATTAATGATAAACGGCAGGTTTCTTGTTTTTGTTATAATGCTGTGGTGAAAATCCTTAGACACACATTTTTGTTCATGTGTTAAAAATACAACAGATATTATTACCTTGTGTACATATGTGCCTGCATGACTGATGTGATCCTACAACACATACAATCAGAAAAATGAGAAATTATACTCCATTTATGTATGATTTATCAAAATGCATAAATGCTTTCTACTGTCATGTGTAACTAATTAGAACAAATAAAAAATTTAATATAAGAACCAAAGAATACAAAATTGTGGAATGGATGCATACATTTGAATACTTTCAAAGGGTATTCGTACTGGGAAATTAAATTGACCACATTATTTTATGTCATGTATGACTATATCACAGTGAATCTCACCAGTTTGTATAATTATAAGCACCCATAAAAAATACATTAGAAATTTTAATTACTTTTAACCAATGGTCTACCAATATAGTTGTGTGAGTTTAACATTCACCCACTATATTTAAGAGTGTCTGTTTTTTCATACCTTTATCACCTCTGGTTATAATTAAACTCCTTAATTTTTACCAGGTGGATGATGGAGAAAAAACTTGTACAGAATGGCATATTTTGATTATTCATAAAGGTGAAACTATTTTCATCTGTTTATTGACTATTTGTGTTTCCTTTCTTGTGACATTTCCTCTTATTATTCCTTGCTCCTTTTCATATTTTTGATGTTATTTTAAAACACATATATTATGGAATTAATTTGTTCTTTGATATTTTTTAATTCTTTCATTTATTGTGCCCCAGAAATATTTATATTAGATTATGATTAAATAACCAGGTATCCACTCAGGTAAAAAAGTTTTTTAAATGATTAAAAAAAAATTCTTCCTACTTTTTCAGTAGTCTTAAGTGGAAGCGTTATTCAAATCAACATATTTTCTGTGGCCAGAAGCAGAGGACTTTCATTCCTTTTTTGTTTGTTTGTTATTGTTTTTTGCATTTATGTAGAAATGATTGTAGTCTGACAATACATTTCTATATGTAGAAATGATTGTAGTCTGACAATCATTTCTACATATAGAATCTATAGGTAAACTTTCTATCAGTTTAACCAGTGTTGTCTGTATAGTGGGCAGCCAATATTTTCTTTGCACATCTCCAAGTCCTGGAAATAGTAAACACCCTGCCCCTTAGTCACAAAGAATCATGATGGTAGACCAGGAAATGAGAATATGAGGTAATTTTCCTTCTAGTGGTTGAAAAGGCAGTCAAGAAGCTGAGACAAACAAATGTGGGCAGGAGGAAGGGAGACTGAAAGAGGGAATAATAATTGAGCTTATTTTTCAAGTTTCATTCTGAGGCCAAATAACAATTCTCTACTTGAGTTCTATGAGAACATGATGTTGTTAGGATGATTTTCTTCTATGTTTAAGCTAGCCCAAGATGGATTTCAGTGACATGTAGCAAAAAGTATCTAATGAGTACAGAATCCCTGCCCAATTTCGAGATACATTATTTATTTCTTCCCCCAAAAGAGTATCATTAAGAGACCACTGAAAAAAAAGCTATGTGCATTTGTTAATGAGATGCCAATATCCTGTTCCTTCTGTTTCCAGATTACAAAGTTTAATACAGTTGGAGGAAGCACAGAGGGCAGAATAACAGGGAGGAAGAAAGGAATTTGCTAAAGGTTGCCCAAAACACTGGAAAGTATATGGTTGGATTTAAAATTTTATTGTGTTTTTCTGCTTTGGAAGTGCTAGTTAGCTCTTTAAAATTTGTAATATTACAGTTTCTAGTTCTTTTCCAATATTTTCTCCTTTTTCTCCCTCTACATTTTTTATTGGTGCATTGTAGTTATACATAATGGTGGGATTTGTTGTTACATATTAGCATATGCTCATAATATAGCAAAATAATTTGGCCAATATCATTCCCTCTTTCTGGTCCTCCTCCCACTCCCTAGTCCCTTTCCTCTATTCTATTGATGTCCCTTTGCTATTCATGATCAAACCTCACCTTTCATTTTCTTTTTCCTCTCTAGCTTCCTCATATGAGAGAAAACATGCCCTTTGACATTCTGAGTTTGGCTTATTTTGCTTAACATCATGGTCTCAAGTTCCATCCATTTTCCTGAAAATAACATAATTTTATCTTTTTTTGTGACTGAATAAAACTCATTGTTATATTTTCAAAATTAAAAAAATTCTTTAAAAATACATAATTATTTCAGAGTAGGCATGATTTTTTTATGATGATTTCAGTATATAAGTCTTTGTGACTTATATACTGAAAAAGGGGTGGTGTCATTTGCAGGCATCCTGTGCTGGCTTTTACTTTAGTTGTCCTCATTCCAAGAAATCACTATAGCCCAGTTCTGTTCACAGCTATTTCTTCATATCAACAAACAGGGAAAAAGCAATTTTTTTAGGCTGATCTTACCTTTGTGAAGTTCCACATCTTCCTAGATTGTAGTCTGGTAATTTCATATCAAGTGATTGCTCATCACTGCATATGATGTAGATTTTCAACTGTCCTCAGCATATTTTTTTTGTTTGTTTTTTGATACCAGGGATTGAATTTAGGTGCTCTTAACCTCTGAGCCACATTCACAGTTCTTTTTATTCTTTATTTTGAAACAGGGTCTCCCTAAGTTGCTTAGGGTTTCATTAAGTTGCTGAGGCTTGCTTTGAACTTGGGATCCTCCTGCCTCAGCCTTTCAAACTGCTAGGATCATAGGCATGCACAGCTGTGCCCAGCTGAAGAATTGGTTTTCATAACCTGGTCCAATATACCAGGAATGGAAGTCCTTTCTCTTCATACAGAGGCAGAGAAGGATTTTCTGGAATTTGGGGTAAGAATGAACATTGATTGCAAATGGATATGAGAAAAAATTTTAGAGTGACGAGTGGTCCTGGTTGTACAACTATATAATTTTACTAAAATGCACTGGTGTGTATACTTAAGATGGGTAAGTTTTGTGCCATGTATATTATATCACAATAAAGTTGTTTGAAGAAGACGCTCAAAACAGACAAGGGGAGAAAATGAGGGTAAGTTGCCTACCTTTGGACTTCCTGTTTTATGAAATGAAAAATAAACTTTTTCTTTAAACAAACAAACAAACAAACAAACAAACAAAAAACGACACTCAGAAGGTGCTTATTAGAGAATGTAGGAAATCTCAGCTAAGTGAAAACAGAGAGAGCTTGGACCCTTATTTCTTGTTTGATTCTCAACAGAGAAGCCACTTCACAGAGGCATACCTCCCTCAATCCTGTCCAGGGTCAACATGGAGTGACCACAGCAGAGGAGAAATGAGGATCTCTGGCATATTTGGGCAGAGACAGTGCCAGAGATTGCTTTTATCTCTAAATTACTGTCTTTAGCTGGGTGGCAGGAGGGAGATCTAGAGTTTCACACATACCTCTTGTGGAGACTCAGAAAATAGACCAGCAAGAACCAGTGGTGTCGCTGTGGTGAGGAGGAGGTTGCCCATACAGATAGGCCAGAGTGTGGTCAGGTGGAGAGGGCAAAGGAGATCCAGAGTGTCTGAAGCACCTGTCAGGGCTGAGGTAGGGAGACTTAGGGTGAAGGGCAACAACCTACCATATGACATGCTGAGGGAACAGACCACCAACTACACAAGCTGAACATTCTAAAAGAAGAATGCAGTAAGGACAGTAGCTGACAGACCTGGCAAGATTAAGTTACTGTGGTATGTATCCTACACCTCCTCTCCATCTGGACCTCACCCACAGATAGATTGGAGCCCCCGCCCTTCCAGCTCCCTGGGCATAAAAGAGCTTTACCCTGTTCCCAGAAACTGTCTCTCAAAAGAGAGAGATAGTCCTTTGAGAGAGGAATGACATCCCTGATAGGTGGTTTGAACTTTGAATTGGCTGAATATCTTCCTGAAATGGACTTTAAAATTTAAAAAAGGCCATTTTGAATCAGAAGAGAATGATTCACCTCTTATTGGCATTTTAATGTTCTGCCCCCACCCCACCCCCAGCCATATGCTAGAATGGATGTTTGGCAGGAAGCTCAGTGATTTTGTAGAGAAACGAAAACTCTGCGTTTGATATGCATGTGTGCTGTAGTGTGTAAATTTTGACATGTCACCCCCTCACTGCATCAGTGACTGGTTGATGACCAAATCTTAAATTTTCTCTCTTTGTGTGGGTGGGCAGCTGTCAAGTAATATGCACATAAACTGAGAATTGGCTGAGATTAGAAAGCCTAATGGCTCTTTGTGATAATTTGCAGCCTGTGTGTTTCCCTTATCAATACCAGTACATTTCACCTCTGCTTAAAAGAGATCATCGGACAAAACGGGTTAAGATGGTATGGCTATTCAATGGTGTGGGACTGTTTCTACTTACCCCTGTTTCAGTCACGTTGGCTAACTTTTTGTCCTGGAAACATGCTCATTTCTAAAACTCTAAGACCTATTTCTGTTGTTGCTACTGCTTTATATCCTCCTCTCTTTCCCCTTTCCACCTGGTCCAAATGCTCCCCTTTCTACTAGGCCCAGCTTGTACTTGCTCCCCATGAATTCTTCTCTAAGCTCTTTAAATCATATACTTTCTCTGCTCCTTTGGACTTGCAAAGCATTTAAATGAATACCACTCACTTGGCTCTCAATCTTAGAAAGAAACAGGCTGCGTAGGATGGTAATTTAACAGTATTTCATGTATTTATCTAAAATCTCTCCTAAGCTCCATGAGGTTAGAACCTACAGCATATATTTCTTTATAGTCCTAGTGTATAGCCCATTATTTGGTATCAGTCAAATTAAGTTCCTATTTTAGGCCATAAAGCAAATCTCAACAAATACAAAAATAATTGAAATAATTTCTTGTATTTTATCAGATCTTAATGGAGTGAAACTGGGAATCAACAGGAAGAGCAACTATAGAAACTATACAAACGTGGAGAATGAAAAATACGCTTTGAATGAACAGTAGGTAATTAAAGAAGTCAGGGAGGAAATTAAAAAATTTCTAGAATCAAATAAAAATGGAAACAGAACTTACTAGAAACTGTGGGATACAGTGAAAGCAGTACCAAGAGGGAAGTTTATAGCTATAAATGCCTGCATTAAAACAACTGAGAGGTCTCAAATAAACAACTTAATAAAGCATCTCAAGGTCCTAGAAAAACAAGAACAAAGCAGAACCAAAATCTGTAGAAGAAAAGAAATAATAAAGATCAGAGCTGAACTAAATGAAACAGAGACTAAAAGTAGCAGTGAAAGAGTTGGTTATTTGAAAAGGTAAACAAGATTGAAAATTCCTTAACAAAATGAACCAAAAGAAAGAGAAAACACAAATAAATAAAATAAGAGGTGAAAATGGGATATTACAATAGATAACACTGAAATCCAGAGGCTCATCAGGCACTATTTTGAAAAATTATATTTCAATATAGAAAATCCAGAAGAAATGGACAAGTTTCTAGGAACATATGAGCTACCAAAAGTGAAACAATGGAATACAAAAACTCTAAAATGATCAAAAGCAAGCAATTAGACCTAAGCAATAAAAGTCTCCCATCAAAGAAAAGCCTAGGACTAAACAGATTCACTATTGAATTTTACCAGACTTTGCAAACTAACACTTATGATCCATAAAATAGAAAGGGAAGAACCCTTCCAAACTCATTCTATGAAACCAGTATTACCCTCCTACCAAACCTCATAAGGACAGGACAATAATAATAACAAACTATCGACCAATATCCTCAATGAACATAGATTAAAAAAAATCCTTTGTAAAATACTTGTAAATCGAATTCAGCAACACACCATGATCAAGTTAGTTTCACTAGTTTCATTTCAGGAATGCAAGGGTGGTTCAACACATGCAAATTAACAATTGCAACACAGCACATAAACAGAACCAAGAATAAAAACCATGTGATCACCTCAATAGATGCAGCAAAAGCCTGTGATAAAATTCAACATTCTTACATCATAAAAGCCCTGAGTAAATTAGGTATAGAGGGATTATACCTCAACATAATAGAAGCTATATATGACAAGCCCATAGCCAACATCATACAGAATGGGGAAAAACTGAAAGCATTTCCTCTAAAATCAGGAATGAGACAAGGGTGTCCACTCTCAAGTCTCTTATTCAATATACCATTCATTCTTAACAGTTTTATTCTACATAGCATTTGAAATTTTGCCAGAGCTATTAGGTAAAAGAAAAAAATAAAGGGGATAGAACTAGGAAATGAAGAAGTCATGTTATCCCTGTTTGCAGATGATAAGATTCTATACTTATTAGACCCTGAAGACTCCATCAAAAGGTTCTTAGAACTGATAAACAAATCAGCAAAGTAGTAAAATACAAAATCAGCATAGAAAATCACTAACTTTCCTTCACACCAATAACGAACTTGCTAATGAAGAAATCAGGAAAATAATCCCATTCACAATAGCCTAAACAAAACAACCAACCAACCTCAGGAATAAACCTAACCCAGGAGGTAAAAGACCTCTACAGAGAAAATTACAGAGTGCCGAAAAAAGAAAGCTTAGTAGACATTAGAAGATGGTAAGACCTCCCATGTTAATGGATTGGAAGAAATAATATTGTTATAGTGGCCATACTATTGAAATTAATGTACATATTGAATGCACTTGCCATCAAAACAACAATGTCATTTTTCACTGAACTAGAGAAAACAATCATAAAAATTTTATGTAACCACTAAGACCCCAAGTAGACAGAGCAATCCTGAGGAAAAAGAAAGCAATGCTGGAGCTCTCATAGTACCTGATTTCAAAATATACTAGAAAACTAAAATAACAACATCAGCATGGCATTGGCATAAGTACAGACATGTAGTTCATTGGACTAGAACCGAGGACTCAGAAATAAATTTGTGCATCTACAGCTATCAGATTCTCCACAAAGTTGCCAAAAACACACTGTAGGAGAAAAGTCAAACCCTCGGAACTAGTGTTGTTAGGAGAGTTCAATATCCACATGTAGATGATTAGAATTAAGTCACTATCTCTTACCTGGTATAAAAATCCACTCAAAATAGACCAAAGAACTTAATGTAGGACCTGAAACTTTGAGTCTACTTCAGGACATAGGCACAGGCAACAAATTCCTGAATAGAATGCAATTGGACTCCCACTGCTTAGGAAGTAATAGCAAGAATTGACAAATGGGATTACATCAAATATTAAGAAGCTCCTGCACAGCATAAGAAACAATTAATAGATTAAAGAGACAACCTTTGTAAGAGAAAATCTTTGTAAGGTATTTAGTCGACAAAGGATTAACATCCATAGCTTAGTCGGTAGAGTGCTTGCCTTGCAAGTACAAGGCCCTGACACGGCAAAAAAAAAAAAAAAAAAGGATTAATATCCAGAATATATATAAAAAAACTCAAAAGAACTGAATGTCAAAAGAATAAGCAATCCATTCAAAAAATGAACAAACGATTTGAACACACACTTTCAAAAGAAGTACGAATGGCCAATAAATCCTTGCAAAAAATATGCAATGTTTTTAACCATCAGGGAAATGCAAATAAAAACTACATTGAGATTACATCTCTCCCAGTCAAAATGGCTTTTACCAAAACAAAACAAAACAAAATTTAAAAAGTATGTTGGTGAGGATGTGGAGAAAAAGGAACACTTATACATACCATTGCTATGTATGTAAATTAGAATACCCACTATGGAAAAACAGTATGGAGGTTTCTCAAAAAGCTAAAAATAGAACTACCATATGATGTAACTATAAAGTCCTGGGTGTGCAGTCAAAAGGAAATAATGTTCAGTGTATACAAGAGATACCTGCATACATATCTTTATTGCAGCATTATTCACAATGGTCAAGTTATAGGATCAGCCTAAGTTCCCATCATTGTGAATGTATAAAGAAATATGATACATATACACAGTGGAATATTATTCAGTTGTAAAGAAGAAATTTCCTGTCACTTACAGGAAATAGGTGGAATTGGAGGACATCATGTTAAGTGAAATAAGCCAGACACAGAAAGTCAAGTATCATATGTTTTATCTCATATGTGGAAACTGAAGGGAAAAAAAAAGATTTCTGAAAAGTAGTTAAGACTATTAGGGAAGTAGTTAAGACTACTGAGGAGAGAGAGAGGGCAGAGTAAGACAGGTTAGTAGGGAGTATGGATAAAGCATGGTGTATGCATATGTGGACATGTCACAGTTAAACCCATTAATTTCTGCAATTAATGTGAATTAATATTTAAAATAATGAAGATTTTTAAAAAATTGAGTTCCTCCTCTGCTTTTACTTATTAGCTATGTGGCCTGGGGAAAATAGCTTCCCTTAGTCTCAGTTTTCTCATGGGACTGTTGAAAAGACTAGTGAGATTATGCATATACAGAATTTGGTTTGTCTATATATAATTGATGACATACAGATACTCAATGAATGTCAGTTATCAGTAGAGAAAAATCCTTGACGGCAGGAATTATGCTCCTTTTCCTTCTTGGTTGATGCTACATTCAAAGTATATTCATATCCAATTACTTGTCATGATCTCTCTGCTCCCATCCTCCACCTGATTCCACTGTCTATTGCCTGGATAATGGCAATACCTCCCGACAGCTCTCTCTCCTCTTGCCAGCCTGTAGTTTATCCTACACAGAGGCTAGGGGGCAATGTCAAACTGAAGAGTGATGGAATTCTGGCCAAAGTTCCAAACTTTTCAGTAATTTCCCTTCATGTAAAATCATTTTAAGGACTGCTTTCTAACACCAACTTCCTGACCTCATTTCCTACCACTTTCCCTCAGTCACTCAACTCTGATCACACTGGTCTGCTGCTGTGTGAACTGCTCCAGGAATTTATCATTCATGGGACATTTTTATTTATATGACTTGCTCCCTCATATATTTCAGATCTCTCAAGTTGTCATCTTATCAGAAAGGTTTTTCCGTTCTACCCTGCATAAATACTATTATTCGCCCATTTCCCAATACTTTCTGTCTTCCTTACTTGGCTTTATTTTTACTACTTCACTTAATATATGATGCATCATATTTCCATCTGTTAATTTGTTTCCTGTTTTTGTGGTGGTTAATCTTGGTTGTCAGTTTGGTGGAATTGAGAAAAGCCTAGAAAATTGGTAAAGCACACTTTTGGGTGTGTCCATGAGGGTGCTTCCAGAGAAGATGGGCATGAGGGTCAGAAAACTGAGTGCGGAAGATTCACGCTGAATGTGGGCTGGCAACATCATCAAACAGACTGGGGAACCAGAGGGAAAGAAATGTGAAGAAGGGGGAAGTTCACGTGTGCTCAAGCTTGACCCTTCTAGAGCAGGTACGTTTTTGCTACTGATGTCATCCATAGACATCACATTTCAGGACCTTTGAACACAGTCACTCTTCAGTAGACTCCCAGGTCCTCCACCTTGGACTGGGGCTCCATCATTGGTCCTTCTTGTTCTGAAGCTTTCAGCTTCTTGGATGAACAGCTACAGGTTTCCTCAGCTCTCCAGTCTGCAGATGGTCATTTTGAAACTATCCAGCTTCTGATTGTCTGAGTTGATCTAAGAAATTTCCTCTTATAATTTTATAAATAAATGTATATATATGTATATAAATATATGAAAAATATATATATTCTACTGGTTCTGTCCTTCTGGAAAAGAAGACTAGTATGGTTTTCCCTTGAAAGGTAATGGTCTTATTTTGTTTACTTTTATATTTCCAATCCCCAAAAAAGTACCTGAAATAGTGCACAAAAATGAATACATAAATGAAAATAATAAATGGCAGGTGGCTAATGGCTATATGTTGAAAAGTCATTTGAATATGTTAGAAAGTGAAATTATAAATAAGTTTATAATTATTTCAATTATAAACTTATGCTATACCTTTCAAGTTTCAGTGTATATTTTAACCAAATAAATTCTAATAGTCCATGAATTTAGACCATGTCTTCATGGTCATATCCATTGTATATTATTGTGTACTATACTATTTTTGGGGGGTGTATGTTGCTATTCACTGTGTGGTGATCATGATATTTCTGTTTTGAGTCTAGTCACTGCTGCTAGAATTGTTGGGATCCATTACTAGTAGGTCTGCAGATTTAGCAGATAAAACAAAGGATGCCCAATTACTTTTGAGTTTCAGATAAACGAGAACTAATATTTTAGTATATCTAAAATATTGTTTGGATCATACAATATTTGGAATATAAAGGAGACCAACAGGAGTACCACACAGAGATAGCCAGACTGTGCACTGCACAACTTTAGAGGATGGCACTCAATGTAATGATTGAATGAAATGAAATACTTTGATGCCTGAGTGCTATTTTCTAATCTATTCAAAGTCAGTACTGATAGCTGCATATGCCTGATGGAGAACCCCACCTCAACATCTCAACTGGCATGGTAATCCATCCTCTTGGTGTTCCCTAACGGAAAATTTTTTAGGCTAACTAAGTATTGGAGAAAGAAAAGAAAAATTCACTGTTGATCCGAAATTCGTAATTAATAGATCTCTCCATTTTATCTGGCAATTATAATTACTAGCATGAACTTCCTGCTTGTTTGTCTCATGATTCTGAAAGTTTCCTACCTTTTCCAAATCCAAATCAAATAACTTTAGCTTGGCCATCTTGATCTGTGCTTCGCTATTGGTCTATTTTTACCACTAGAGAGATTAGAGGGATTCACTTTAATTTTTGGCAATTTGTAATAAGCAAAGCAAATGATTAAATAAGTCCTTCCTCTCCCCTGACTCTAATAAAATGCACAGTTCAGTTAGAACTTCACTCTGTGAGGGTGCTTTGAATAACGAGTTGCTCTCCACAGTGAAATTAGTCACTTGTCTCAACCATCCATTAACATGCCATCATGCAACAACAGATGGCCTGGTGTGAAGCGTGCCCACAGGGTTCTGTTCACAGGAGAACCTATGCCAAGGGCTGCGTTTGTTTCTCTTTTCTAATTACCCATTTGGTGGAGGTATTTTTGGAATTTCCTGTGGTGAGCATTACTAGGTTGAGGATTTAATTTGAAAACTGCATGGCTTGTGTGGGACATTCTGCATCTAAACTCTTGGCTTTATACAATTTTAGGCTTTGTGTATTATTCCACCGAGCTCTGAATAAAATATTTTTGGCCATGAATGAAGATTCCAGAGGTTACTTTGAAGTTTGTCTATACAATAGTGATTTTTCTCCTGACAGACATAGAAATGTGTAGTTTGCTCTGCTAAATTTAATTCCTTCTTAGCTTTAATACTCATAGTTAACAGTTTGTACTTATATCTTGATTTAACTTCGAGACTGAACCATTCTCAATTGATATGTGTATGGGTTACTTCTTTTGACAGGATATCTCACTTTACTTCCAATTTTTAAAGGTGGACTCTTGGATTTCAATGGCCATTTGACTCAATTACCAGAGCTGTAAGTCTCTTGCCTTGTGTTGCTTTTTAGCTTCTCTGTTTGTCTCATTAAATATTCCTAGTTTTCATTTTCTAAAGATAAGTTGAACTCTGTGAGGAAATTGCATTCTTAGAATTATTAGACCGAAGTGAAGGGCAAACATTTATAAAGAGAGTAAATATTAAAAGAACAGGCAGTATGGTGTGGAGCTTAGATTAAATAGTATTTGGTTTGCTTTGTTCTCTTACCTTTCAAGTTCTACTTACCCAGAGGCGCCATATGAAACAGAAACATCCATTATTGTGTGCACAATGGTTTAGCAAGAAAGAAAATGCTCCCCTTGGAGAATAAGTGCTTAGTGTCTACATCCTCAAGGCTGTTTTTTTCCCAGCTCAAATAACAATAGTGATAATAATAATAATTTTAATTTTCAAGTGCTTGCTATATGCTAGGTGTTTTTAATATAATATTTTAGTTATTTTTCCTTCCTATTTCTCAATAGAGAATTGTGATCACATTAAAATTATTCCTGGATTGTAAACTTTGTAAGGGTTATCTCGTTCATCTCCAGTAACCGATACATTGTATATCCTCACTAGGTTAAGAATGAGTAAATGAATGAGTGAGTGGGACATGCTTAAAATGTTAGAAGAGAATAATATTTACTGGATCATTCATAGTGTTTAATCAATTTTTGATCATATTTTAAAATTATATTTATTTTTCTTTTTAATATAGTATTGATAGACCCTAAAGTATTTATATGCTAAACAAAGCCTGATATAATAACTAATCATGACACACCATCCAAATCAGATATTAGATCATTACCAATAACTACTACCTACTCTTTTTTTTTTAATTTTTACAGACTGCATTTTGATTCACTGTACACAAATAAAACTTTTTGTTTCTATGGTTGTACACGATGTAGATTCACACCATTCATGTAATCATACATGATACATAGGGTAATGAGGTCTGTCTCATTTCTCCATCTTTCATACCCCTGACCCCTCCCCCCTCTCATTTCCCTCTATGTAATCTAAAGTTCCTCCATTCTTCTCTTACCCCCCACCTCCCAAACCACATTATGTATCATCATCCACTTGTTAGGGAAAGCATTCAGCCTTTGTTTTTTGGGGGGATTGGCTTATTTCACTTAGCATGATATTCTCCAATTCCATCCATTTACCTGCAAATGCCATAATATTATTCTTCTTTATGACTGAATAATATTCCATGGTGTATATATACCACACCTTCTTTATCCATTCATCTGTTGAAGAGCATCTAGATTGGTTCCACAATCTAACTATTGTGAATTGAGCTGCTATAAACATTGATGTAGCTGTGTTACTGTAGTATGCTAATTTAGATCCTTTGGGTATAAACTGAGGAATAGGATAACTGGGCAAAAGGAAGGTCCATTCCAAGTTTTTGAGGAATCTCCATACTGCTTTCTAGAGTGGCTGCACCAATTTGCAACACCACCAGCAATGTACAAGTGTGCCTTTTTCCCCACATCCATTTCATCTTACTCCTACCTACTCTTTACTCACCTCCCTGCCTCCTTTTATCATTTATATTCTCATTTTATACATACACATGTGTAAAGAATATGGTGTTTAGCTTTGCTTGTTTTTGAGCTTTACAAAAGATAGGCCATGCTATAGAAACTCTGCAAAAATGTGCTTTTTTTTTCCCCATTCAGCATTATGCTCCTAAAATTAATCTATGTTGCTGCCTGCAGCTGTAATTCATTGTGTAATATTCCACTGGGCAAATAAGCCACAACTTATTTATTTCTTCTGTCAATAGACTTTTGCAGCATGAGTTTTCACCTTTTTACTAGCATGAAAAGTGTTGTTAGCAGCATTTTTGGACATGTCTTGCATGTGGGCTAGAATTTCCCTCAGGCATACACCTAGAGTTGGTCATGCTGGGATGAAGGGGTGTGATTGTTCATCATTATGAGAGGAAGCCAAATGATTTAAGAAGGCAATAGCTTTATTTCCTTTCGTGAACCGGAATTGAGAATCTAAAATTGATCTAATAGAAACTATTTAACTTGTTTTTTATTCAGTGTTGTGTCCCATCAGCCATATATCTTATTAAAGAGCAAATTCCAGTTAAGACAACATCTGGCCAGTCAGAAGTGAATGTTCCTAATGAGTCTATGATCCACAAAGGATACTTTCTGGGCCAGGTCTTTGAATGCTATCTCTGTCTCAACTCTGTTTGTAACTAGAGAATGTTATAATTAGAATGGTCCTGAAGACTTGTAATTCCCAAGAATGACTTCATCTAAAATAGAATGGAAGCAGTATTTCTACCCTTTCTGCTGATATCAAGAACACCTCAATACAGGATGAACTGGATGTGTCTAGCTGGTTAGTTCTAGGGCTATTTATTTATTTTTTTGTATTATTTATCCCTCTGCCGGTTGTAAGCTGGTTTCTACTTACATTGAAGGAAATACAAAAGAAATCTCAGTTTAAGGTGATTTATTGTTAAAAATTTATTTGATTCACATCTACTCAAAGGAAAAAAGTATCCATATAGTTAATTATGAATATGTTGGCATGTCTTTATTAGGCATCTTGATACATCTGCTGAGTGTTGGATTTTTTTCATGTTAAAAGTTTTTGGCTAGAGGAGAGTCCATGTACTTTCAGTTAGCTTTCATCTGATCTAAAAATATTCTGATCCATTTGGCAGATTCCTTCCCAATAGATTCCAATTATAATTCAGATTCTCGAGTTACCCATACTGTTCATATTCAGACAAAAAGCTACATGGAAAAGTTATACTCTTTATATGTATAATATGCCAAAACACACTGAACTGTCATGTATATCTACAAAGAACAAATTTTTTAAAAAAAGCTGCATGGTATAAATACTACCAGAAAATAAACCTACTAGTAAGAAAGTATGGGTATTGGGCCTTTGTGCAAAGATTACTCCCTTGAGTGCTAAGTCTACGCATTTGAACTGTCGAATCAGTTCTTTGTTTGAAATTTAAGTTTTTAAATTCCATTTTCTCATTGTTTGGAAAAGGCAATAGGCTGAATGAATGGAGATTACCAAGTTTGTAAAATAATGCCTTCTGAGCATCTGCCAATGTGCAATGTCCTGTATACTATGCGAGCTAGCAGAAGAAAATACCTGCCCGTCCTGCGGAGAAAGGGGTGAAATTTACTTCGTAATAAATATAATAAATGATGAACTTCATATGGTAGAACATCAAATGCTAAATTAAAATTGTAGTAATTTGGGGGAGTAAGCCATCCATTGAGGAGTTAATTTTTGTTTACATTTATAAATATAAGTTGAAGATCCAAAGACTTCTTTCCCTTTACAGTTTCTTGTTTTAAACAGCTGGGATTGATAATATTAAAATTTAACTTAAAATGGGTGAATTTTATTCAGTAGAGATATTAAAGCAACCATTCTCACCTCTGGTCTCCCAAAACAAAAGACTTTGAAAGACAGATTTTTTAAAAAATAAAAGCTATTGCAAATATAAGGCTTTAATTTCATGAATGGATTTTTTCAGTGTTTATGTAATCTTGGGTGAATGACTTCATCAGTTGGGAGCTCAGAGGCCATCCTCTGAGAATTAAATCCTTTAATAAGAATTAAAAATTCTTATTTTATAAATAAAGAAACTAAATTTTGTTTTTACATAAGTCTGATGTAAACTCTTTACCCCACTCTTGGTTCATTTTATTGTCTGGATACTGTTATAATTCCCATAGCTTCAAAATGTGTCCTATAGCTTTTTGAGCAAGTTCTAGAAGATTGCATATAACAAGATATACTTTAAAAAATTAATATGTTGTTTATTGGTTCACAAAGAATAGTTGATGTCTATTTTTCTTCCATGTCTGGAACAGAGATTCAGAAATTATAACTTGTTTTGCTATAAACTAGGGTAATATTCCAATCTCTTAATTTTTTCAGTACTCTTGGTGTATCATACTACCTCATACTGAGCCTTGCTTCCAGTTGTGAAAATTATCTTTGTAAAAAAATTGAAAACAATTTAAACAATATTCTTATTTATTAGTTTTTTTTCTAGATATACATGACATTAGAGTGTATTTTGACATACATACATAGAATAAGTTTAACTTGATCCAATTAGAATCCCATTATTGTGATTATATATGATGTGGAGTTAAATTGGTCATGTGTTCATTTGTAAGGATAGGAAAGGTATGTCCCATACATTCTGCTATCTTTTCTATTCCCGTCCCTCCTCCCTTCCCTTCATTCCCCTTTGTATAGTTCAATGAACTTCTAATATTCTCCTCCCTTGTGTGGGCTAGCATTCACATATCAGAAAGAACAGTCTGCCTTTGTTTTATTTGGGACTTGCTTATTTCACTCAGCATGATATTCTTTAGTTAATCCATTTACTGGCAAATGCCTAATTTCATTTTTCTTTATGGCTGAGTAATATTCCATTGTGTATATAGAGCACATTTTCATTATCCATTCATTCATTGAAGGGCACTCAGGTGGTTCCATATCTTGGTTATTGTGAATTGAGATGCTATAAACATTGAAGTGTCTGCCTCACTATAGTATGCTGATTTCAAGTCCGTTAGGTATATACCAAAGAATGGGATAACTGGGTCAAATAGTGGTTTCATTCCAAGTTTTCTGAGGAATCTTCATACTTCTTTCCAGAGTAGCTGCACCAATTTGCAGTCCCAAGAGCAATGGATAAGTGAACCTTTTTCTACACATTCTTGCCAACATTTATTGTTACTTGTATTCTTGATAATTGCCATTCTGAGTGGGGTGAGATAGAATCTCAGTATAATTTTAATTATCATTTTTCTAGCTGCTAGAGAGGTTGAATATTTTTTTTTCATATGTTTGTTGAGTGATTGTATTTCTTCTGTGAAATACCTGTTCAGTTTCTTAGTTCATTTATTGATTGGGTTATTTGCATTTTTGGTGTTAAAGTTTTGAGTTCTTTGTATATCCTGGAGATTAATGTTCTATCTGAGGTGCAGGTGACAAAGATTTCCTCCCATTCTTTAGGCTCTCTCTTCACAGTCTTGATTGTTTCCTTTGCTGTGAAGAAGCTTTTTGGTTTGAATTCATCTCATTTGTTGTTTCTTAATTTTACTTCTTGTGCTTTAGTATTCTTGTTAAGGAAGTCACATCCTAAGCCGATATGATGAAGATTTGGGCTTACTTTTTCTTCTATTAGGCGCAGGGTCTCTGTTCTAATACCTTTGATTCACTTTGAGTTGCTTTTCATGCAGGGTGAGAGATAGAGGTTTAATTTTGTTACATATGGATTTCCAGTTTTCCCAGCACCATTTGTTGAAGAGGCTGTCTTTTCTCCAATGTATGTTTGGCATCCATTTTCTTGCAGACCTTCCTATATTTAAGGGTCTGGGCTGAGAAATCATCTGAGATCCAGATTGGTTTTGCTTTAAAAGTAGCCTGTCATTTTCTCTGGCAGCTTTTAAAAGTCTGTTCTTGTTCTCTGTTGGGCATTTCATAATAATGTGCCTTGGTGTGGGTCTGTTGTAATTTTGTATATTTGGAGTCCTGTAAGACTCCTGTATTTTATTTTCCATTTCATTCTTAAGGTTTGGGAAATTTTCAGATATTATGAAAAGTTCATGCATTCCTTTGGTTTGTATCTTTAAGCCTTTGCCTATCACGATAAATCTTAAGTTTCGTCTTTTCACATTATTCCATATTTCTTAGAAGTTTTGTTCATGGTCTCTTAATATCTTTTCTCCATGGTCAACTTTATTTTCTAGATTACATATTTTGTTTTCATTGCCCGAAACTCTGTCTTCCAATTAGTCTAGTCTGCTGGTAATGCCTTCCAATGAATTTTTAATTTGCTTTATTGATTCCTTCATTTTGAGGATTTCTGCTTGTTTTATTTCAGAATATCCATCTTTTATTACTGAAGTGATTTTTGCTTCTTGTGTTTTCTCCCTTACATTGTCTTTTACCTCACAGATCAATTTAACTATGAACATTCTAAACTCCTTCTCTGTCATTTCTTCCACTGTGGTGTGGATGGATTCTGTTGTTGAATTATATTGGTTTGTTTGAAGTGATTTTTTTCCCTTGCTTTTTCATGTTGGTTACATATCTGCCCAGATGACAGTATGGTTTTGAGGCAGTATAGATTCTACCCTGTGAACTCATAGGGACTCTGAAGTTTTCCAGTACCTAACAGTTTGGGGGTAGAGAGGTCGTAACAACAACCAGTGCAAACAATTTACAGCATCAAACCAAATAATTCCTGCTTTGGCATCTGCTATGTTACTCACCACAATAAACTGATATGATATGATTAATTATTGCCCACAGTCAAAACAGTAAGTTTACATATGGATTTATAATTTTAAGTTGTGAACAGGGATAGGAATGAAGTACTGTAGGATGTGTTGTTTGTGTGGGAAGAGGAGAGAAAATAGAACTAGAAAACAGGATGAGTGATAGGGAGATCAATAAAGGTTGGCTGTTAGCAGAGGATGAGAGAAACCAAATCTGGGAAAACAGATCAGTGAGAAAATACTGTATAGAATAAAAATTTAAAAATTAATAGTAAAACTAAACATAAAAATAAGAGTAGAAGAATACAAGTACAAAACTGATATGTTCTAATCATCCATCTTAGTCCTCAAAATATTGATCAACAAGAAATAGCCTTAAAATGCTAGTGATGATAAACAAACAAAAAGCAAAACAGAAAAACTGATATGAATATGTACAAGTGTCCATGAACCATTCAGGTCACAATTAAACAGCAAATAGAAAACACAAACAAAATCAGACAAAGCAGAGGATCTTGATGAATAGTTAGGGAACTGTTTCCATTGGCATTCCAAATACTCTTCTCAGGTACGTTTGGTGGAGGTGCTGGAGTGATGGGAGGCCCGTATGCAGTACTTCTGGGGGTGGGATTTGGGTTTGGTTAGGCCTTGGTTAGTCTCCAAGCTCTTCCCTGGATTGGTCTGAAGATTCTAAATCAGTGCACGTCCCAGGTCAGGCAGTTGCTCTGCCATGCTGGGAGATTGTTCCCTAGGAAAAACTCCTGGATTTCACTCATGTGGTGGAGGGGCCAATTCTTGTTCCCCTCAGATGTGTGTGAGCTTTGTGTTTCTAGGACTCTCGGGTTCAGTCTTGAACTCACTCAATTCCTCTCCCGCTCTTTCGAATTCTTATCCTCTCAAGTGGCTGATCTTATAAGCCACAGTTCTGGAGGGGGAGGGGCGAAGCCAGGTGTATTTTCCCGACTGGTTTCCCCTATATAAACCCCACTCCAGTTTTGCTTTTCCTCTGGTGTCTTAGACACACACTATGCCATGTGTGTTTGCCAAACCTGTTTTTCAGGGTAGGCACATTTGTCACTATTTGGACGCCCTGGCTGCCATTCCTCCATGGTGGAACTGCAAAATGTTTCCTGGGATAGAGGTGATTTCTTTTTTTCTATCCCTTTGCACAATATTATTGTGCAAGTCACCTTTGAGGTTAGTCCTGCAGTGTCATTGATCTCGGATCTCTCTGTATCCATACACACTTCAGACCTCCTAAAATTGGGGTTTCCTTTAATTGATGCATTGCTCCACTATTCAGCACAGGGGAACTCATACCCACGGGCCTCAGCAGTGCTGGGGATTTCTTTATTTTGTTATATCCGATGGCCTGATTCCCGGATCTGTTTCCAATGTCCAGAGTTAATTTCCAGAAAATTTCCCTCTCTCACCTTGCTGAGAAGCTGTGTCTGAATTCTTGGCTTCATATCACAGAGTGACCTGGAACATGACCTTTTCTAATCCACCATTCTGAAACCTTAAACAATATTCTTCTAAGAAATATATACATGATTGAAATGATATTGAAAATAGAAAAGAAGAAATAAATATCACCAGTTTCAGGCAAGTGTTAAGTTTGGGTGGGGAGAAGAGGAGGCGTACAATGGGATGAATCCAGATAGAGCAAGTGTTTATGCTCCAGTAAATCTATCAAAGGTATATTCACCGTGTTAGTAAATACACAAACAAATGGAGGCATAAATGATAAGAAACTAAGTTTCTTTTCTGAATGATACTAAGATATATAAGACTTGGTGGTTTATCTTGAAAATTACAAATTACATAGCACAAATCTCATGTGAATTCTTCAATCCATGCTATAACATTGGCAAACTATGGACCAAAATCTCCATTTTCTTTATAAGCATTTGGAATTCTGACAGGTAATAAATAAGAAAGAAGACTCAAATCCTTACTTTGTATCCCCAGGATTTTCCACTGTGGCTGCCATCTCTCCAAATACAGAGTACAAAGATGACTAAAGAGATGTGAGAAAATCAAAAAGTCAGGGTTAACCCTCTCAATATTAAGAATCAAATAGACCACAATACAACAATATGGGGTGACTTCAACACACCTAGGTAGATCATCCAGACATAAACTAAGTAAATATTTTTCAGAACTAAAAAATATTATTAATCAAATGAACCTAACAGGCATCTATAGAATATTTCATCCATCAATGGCTAAATTCACTTTCTTCTTAGCAATGCATGGAACATTTTCTAAAATAGATCATCTTTTAGGTCATAAAGCAAATCTTAACAAATACAAAAAATAGAGATAATACCTTGCATTCTATTGGATCATAATAGAATGAAATTAGAAATCAATGAGAAGATAAAGTATAGAAACTATTCTAACACCTGGAGATTAAATAATACACTTTAAAAATATTTTTAGTTGTAGATGGACACAGTACCTTTATTTATTTTTATGTGGTGCTGAGGATCAAACCCAGTGCCTCACATGTGTGAGGCAAGAGCTCTATCACTGAGTTGCAATCCCAGCCCTAAATAATACACTTTTGAATGATGAATGGATAGCAGAAGAAATCAGGGGAGAAATGAAAAAAAATACTCGTAGGTAAATGAGAATAGTAATACAATGTATCAAAATCCCTGAAACAGTCTGAAGGCAGTTTTAAGAGGAAAGTTCATAGCATTGAGATCACGCATTAAAAGAATAGAAGATACCATTAAATCTCAAGGCCCTAGAAAAAGAGCAAACCAACACTAAAATCAGTAGAAGAAAGGAAATAATTAAAATCAGAACCAAAATCAATGAAACTGAGATTTAAAAAATAATACAAAAGATCAGTGAAACAGTTGGTTTTTTGAAAGGATAAACAAGAGTAATATAAAATTAATAATTATTAAACAAGATTAATAAATAGCCAAACTTGCCAAAAGAAAAGAAAGAAGACTCAAATTAACAGAATTAGAGATGAGAATACCCCAATGATTTTAATGATTCTCTAAAATGCAGAGAATCATTAAAAACTATTTTGAAAATTTGGAACAAAATAGACACTTCTCAAAAGAAGAAATCCAAATGGCCAACAAATATATGAAAAATGTTCAACATCCCTAGCAACTGGGGAAACACAAATAAAAAATACATTGAGATTTCATCTCACTCCATTTAAAATAGTGCTTATCAAGAATACAAATAATAATGAGTGTTGACGAGGATGTAGGGGAAAAGGCATACTCGCACATTGTTGGTGGGACTGCAAATTAGTGAAGCCTCTTGGGAAAGCAGTATGGAGATTCTTCAAAAAACTAGAAATGGAACCATGATATGACCTAGCTATCCCATTTCTTGGTATATGTTCAAAAGATCTAAAATCAGCATACTTCAGGGATGCAACCATATGCCTGTTTAAAACTGCACGAGTCACAAGAGTCAAGCTATGGAGCCAGCCTAGATGCCCTTAAACAGAGGAATGGATCAAAAAAATATGGTGTATATACACATATAAAGGGATATTACTCAGTCATAAAGAAGAATATATTATGGTATTTTCCTGTAAATGGATGAAGTTGGAGATTATCATGATAACTGAAAAAAGCCAGACCCCAAAAGCCAAAGGGTGAATGTTTTCTCTGATATGTGAAAGCTAGTCCAAAATAAGGAGAAAAAGAAATGAGAGAAATAGAGAGAGATAGAGAGAGAGAGAGAGAGGAGAGGAGAATGGGAGAGTTCATTAAAATAGAAGAAAGATCAGTGGAGTAAATGAAGGGGATTGAAGGGAAGGGAGGAAGGATGGTACTGAAGAATGGTGTAATGAATCCGACCTAACTTTCCCTTGTGCATATATGAAAATACAACAGTGAATCTCATCATCTTGTATATCCAAAAGATGTGAATTTAAAAATGGTGGAATGAGACAGACATCATTACCCTATATACATGTATGATTACATGAATGGTATGAATCTACATCATGCACAACCATAGAAATGAAAAGTTGTATCCCCTTTGTGTACAATGAATCAAAATGAAGTCTGTAAAAATAAAAAAGAAAAAAAAGAAATTTACCTGTTCTTCACCAATCAGATTGTCAATCACATCTCATTAGTTCCTAATTAAAATGTGTCATACATACATACTAGCTATGTTTGGAGGCTACAGAAATATTATATCCATTTTCCAAAAGGCTGAACACTTTAAATGATTGAACCAAATAAAAATAAAATTCTATAGCTTAATAATTCAAAAAAATTATAAATAAATAGCAGAAATATCAGTGGAGTAGAGGGATGGGAACAGGGGGAGGGAGGGGGGAGGGAAAGGGGAAGTATTAGGGACTGAATTAGAGCAAATTATATTCCATGCTTTTATAATTACGGCAACATGAATTCTCAAGTTATGTATAAATAAAAAGCCAATAAAAAGTTCAGGATTGAAAATAAATACATATCATTTTATGTCTCTTTGGATATAATATTACCATTGGTTTCTACTTTAAGGATTCTGATAAGCTGAATTTATCGAAATGTTTGGAATTGATTTTACATGCAATATATTTTTCTTTGCCTGTTCAGTTTTAAGTCTAAACTTGGTTCTGAATAAAATTGCTAATCAACTGGTTGAGTGACTTCCTTTTGATTGGCTTCTTATATGAAATATGGCTCGCTTGTACAGATATTTGGATAATTTTTTTCCCTCTAGGACATTTGAACTATTTTAGGGTGGATGTTTTAATCCTCTGTTGCTGTGAATGTTCAACTCAGCAGGATGTAAAGTTCTTAAAAGCAAGACAGGAATTTTAATTGTAGTTCTCATAGCTTGTGGGCCTATGAACAGAGAGGTCACTATAGGCTTTATGGCTTTCTTGTCAGGATTATAACAGTTAATAGTTAGATTTATGAAAAATGTTCCTGCAGACTCTTCAATTGTTCAGAATTTTACTGGTTTTATGCACCTTAGGGTTGGATTGGGTGGGGAATAAGTGCTAACATATCTTTTTTCTTGGTAAGTTATGACTGGAAGACTTTTTTAGTATACCAAAGCAATTTGGTGACATATCTGGATTTGGATTTCATTTGTGTTAAATGCTTTAAAAATAAAATAGTTTCACATCAGATTTAACTTAAAGAAAGACCTAAGATTCCCAAAAATTGAACAATGATTTTAAATATTGGAAAATGAATTTGTTTTTTATTCAAGTTTATAAATATAATTTCCTACTTTTCTCCTTTGCAAAAAAATTAAGACACAGCTAAATCTATGCCCTTTCTTTTCTGTTTTCCAAAAAAAGTTAGTTTTAATTGCATATTGCATTCCATACCATGATTGAAATATTTTGGTTTTCTACTATTGTAAACTTCTTAGTTACTTTATTAATTTTTTATAGATAATAAAATTGTTATGAAAAGTGCAAATGGCTTTTGAGCCCATTTAAAAATAAAGAAATTAAAGTTGAAGGGTCAAGAGGTGTGATAAAAGTCCATAGCTAGTTGGTCATAGAACTAAATATGTCTTCTTTATATGTGAATTAAATATAAAACTTTAAAAATGGGCATGAAATGTTTCTTATTACTTTATCAGTATTGGTAGATGACAGTTTAATAGAAAAAAATTTGTTAGTTGAAAGCAAAACCCCCATGTTTTCACCCATGTTTTTATGTTCAACTAACCCATATCTCTTGGTATGTGCCCATTGGTTGGCTCAAATATCATCGTCATTATTATTTTGCATAAACTACACTAATGTATATCACTTACTCTCGTCAGTGTCAATTTCTTTAGTTTATTAGAGATTTCAGCATTCTTGCTAAGTAATCTGAGTGCTGAATCTTTTTAGATTTTTATCTATTCTCCTTCTTCATTTAAAACATTGCTTAGCCCCACACATTCAGGCAAGTCTTTCTTTCAGTATTCTTCCCTCCTCCCCCATCCCATTTTTCTTCTCTCTCTCTCTCTCTCTCTCTCTCTCCTTCTCCCTCTTTCTCTCCCCCTCCTTCTGTGACTGTCTCTCGTCTCTTTCTTTCTTATTAATTGTCTGGACTTCATGGAGTCTTCAAAATCTTCAACTGGTTCTTAGAAACAACAGGTCTCTTTGTTTCCCTGCTCCTATTCCATCTATTTACATACTAGTTAATCAAATTACAGAATAACAATAATAAATGCGACTGGCATAAACAGGCTTGGTAAACATTACTCCGCTGTGGGAGTGCTAATGCTGGAGGTCTTGGAGACTCAGTCCTCAGCATGAGTGGGAACAGCTGACTGTTTGGAGAGGGAATGGAGGGTCTATTAAGAGAGCTTTTGCTTAGCATTGTGACGACAGCGCCCAAGTAATGCTTTTAAATAGCTTTAAAATGTTTCTGATGGCAAAAATGTCATGTTTTTAAAAAAGATTAAAGAAGAAAAATACACCTATATTGATAAATGTTGCTGGCACTTCATATAATTTTCTTTTATAAAGGAATTAGATAAAGAATTTTTTCCATGGAAGATTGTTAAGAGTTTCAAGCATCTTATTTTTGATATCGTTCATGTATCCATTTCCAGTAATTTTTTTGGGGGGAACCAGAGATTGAACTCAGGGACACTTGGCCACTGAGCCACATCCCCAGCCCTATTTTGTATTTGATTTAGAGACAGGGTCTCACTGAGTTGCTTAGGGCCTCACTAAGTTGTTGAAGCTGGCTTTGAACTCGCGATCCTCCTGCCTCAGCCTCCCAAGTCGCTTGGATTATAGGCGTGCGCCACCGCGCCCGGCTCATTTCCAGTAATTTTTGAAAAACAGCAATACCTCAATAAGTTCTTTATTCCTTAAAGAAAACCAACATATGTAAGGAGTAAAGTTTTATTATTACAAAAATATATTTATCTTGAAATGAAAATTTGCAACTCATTTTCTGTTGCTTTTTGTCAACTTTTACCAAATGATTGATTCTTAGTGAAATATTGTCATCATTGTTCATTGGTATAGAATAAACATTTTATTTGTATTTTTCCATCATTGCCCCCACTTCTTCTCTTAAAGCTGATATGATGACTTTTCTACAAAATCACATTCTTTACCACATTTTGCAACCACTTGAGCTATTATTCAGTGTAAGACTTCACACATCCTTGGCCCCCAATGACTAAAGCCAATAGCGCCTTTCCAACCTTTGCGATGTGCAAAAACACCATACACATTTCCAAAACGTCCCCCTTGGAAGCAGCATCATGCTTTTGGATCATTGGCAATAGTAACATTACAACATTTTCGAAATATTGAGAAAGACGGATTTGGGGTTATTGAAATAAAGTTGTTCTAGTTGATTGCAAATTTAAATATATTGGTAGAAAAAAAAACATTTAAAAGATCTCTTACAATCTTTTAATTAGTAGTTGTTGTAATCTAACTCTTAATTGTTGAACACAGCACCTTTACCTATCTCCCTGAGAAAGAATTTTCAGTCTATAATTTTTCCAAACACTACTGGCTCACTATCTTTTTGTGTGTGTGTGTGTGTGTGTGTGTGTGTGTGTGTGTGT
>JAJEJO010000317.1:503912-527988 GCA_020662805.1 Glaucomys volans
TACAAAACACAACTCAAAATGGATCAAGGACCTAGGAATTAGACCAGAGATCCTCCACCTAATAGAAGAGAAAATAGGTCCAAATCTTCATCATGTTGGCCTAGGAAATTAGTAGTCTTGATTCTAAATTTTTCAGAGTCTACTTTAGTTCCTTTATACACAAGGTCTTTTAATAATCAACTAACATTAACTCATAAATAGTCACATTTATGACTGAAGAATGAATACATTTATTATCTATGTATTATTGGAAATATTCTCCAACCATTTAAAAATTACAATCCAGTTCATACTGTGAAGATCCTTCTGTGACATGAATTTTAACTGCTGAGGCACAGAAAAGAATCCAGAGATCTTTTTTATCTATCCGCTGCCTACTTTTCTGACTCATTTCCAGTTATTTTCTCTGCAAACATACTGGAGTTTAAACACAGTAGACAGTTTCCCAAATACAGGATACAATTTCATTTTGCTGTGCTTTTGATCTTCCTCTTGTCATAAGATAGAATAACGTTCTTCATTTACTTGGCCTAATGAATGAATGAACCCAAGAATGGACTCGAGTGTAATCTCTTTTCAGTAGCTTTCCTTGACTGACCTCAGCAGAACAAATTTTCTCTCTGTTAAGTTCTCACACCTTGTGGGAATGTGTCATAGCCCTTATCACATTGTTTCATGGTCATTATGGTGTTTCACTTCCTAGTTACATACAATTCCTTGAGGGCAAAGATGATGTCTCCTTCATCTTTGCATTCTTAGTACTTAGCCTTATCCCTGGCAGTTTCCACTGCTCCAATGATGTCTGTCAAATTAACTGATGATGAGGGGTACCGCTTACAAACAGCATTGCTCATCAACTGTTAACTTGCTTGAACTTTATTCTCTCTCTCTTATTTAATCTTATTTCCTGATAGATTGTTTTTGCTTTATATTTGCCTCTGGAAAACTGCTGCTCTTGAGTTTATATCTTTATAAATAAGTGTAATTTAGTTTATTATTGAGTGTTTTCTTTTTTGTTAGATGATAAACATTTAGAACATAAATTAAATTTGTTACTTTAATGACTTTGCTTAAAATTTATGTGTTTATTGCCTCACAACTATTTTTGGAATAAATTCCATTATCTTTAGGAAAAGTTTCCTTAATATTAATTCTTGGTATTTCATACATGTCTATCATAATAATTCACAAGTCTTTTTCATATATCTTTTTCATCTGAGTGAACATAGAATGGAAGGTTTATCCCCCCTATGATTTTTAGTTGTTGAATTTTCTAAAACTAGGTCAATTCACCTGTTTTCGCAACTTTTTTTCTGTTCTATGTTTCAAATTTTATTGATTGTTTTTATTAGTTCTCCTTTCACAGTAAGTTTATAAAATTAGAACTGCTCTGCATGCTACAATCATGAAAGTGTTTGGTTTTGCAGAATAAAATCAGTGGACTAGAGATGATCAGAGTTACACCAATGCATTATTCCATCACCACACTTATGAAATAGTGAATCAAGCAATGTCAAACTCAACTAGAGAAACAAATCACCCTTACAAACTTAAACCAAGAGAACAGAATAAGGCATTAGTTACACAGGCATGAAACTGAAGAATTATAAAAGTTATGATAAGAACCCAGAAATTAGCAAACACAGGAGCTATCTGTTACTCTTTGGCTAGGAGACAAAAGAAGGAGATGTGTTATGGGGAACCAGGGGTAGGGTTTGCAGCAAACACTTGAATGGAGGCAAAAAATACTCTGAATTCTTCTTTCTTTCACCTTCCTATCTATCTATCTATCTGTCTATCTATCTATCATCTATCTATCTATCTATCTATCATCTATCTATCTATCTATCTATCTATTTTTGTTGTTGTTGTTGTTGTTGTTGCTGTTTGTTTTAGTTATAGGTGGACACAATACCTTTTTTATTTTTATGTGGTGCTGAAGATCAAACCCAGGGCTTCATGAATGCTAGGCGAACACTAGCCACAACCCCAGCCCACCTTCCTATCTTTTGACTGTGATTCCCAGAATCCAAACTTAGTTGAATGCCTGGAAAATAGATCCCTATGGTGTGACCTCTGCAATGAAGAGAAGAGGGGAAAAGCAACAAAATGAACATGGTATCAAATAGGCAAAGAACTGGCACCCACAATATTTATTATTTAGTAACTTAATCTACATGCTCCCAACATCTCATGGGTCATTTCAGTTTGGGATATTTGGAGGCAGAAACTGTAACTGGCAGAGATAATGGATTAGCTGTTTGCTAAAGTCTAACAACTATTATTAGACTGTTGTTTACAACATTATGATATTGTGTTGTGTTCTAGTCTTGTTTTCCAGTAGCAATTAAGAAGTTGTAAATAATGGATTTTAAAAAGAGTTTCATTGTGATATAATCCACATACCATTCAATGTACCCATTTAAACTGTGCAATTTAATGTTCTTTTGCATATTCATAGGTATGTGCAATTATCACCACAGATTTTAGAACATTTTTATCACCTCAAAAAGAAATGCTGTACTCTTTAGCTATCACCTACTTCTAGCCCTATCCTGCAGCCCTAGGAAGTTCTAATCTACTTTCTATTTCTATCAATTTCTCTATTCTGGAATAAATTCATATAATATGCAGTCTTTTGTAACTGTGTTCCTTCACTTAACATAATGTTTTTGAGGTACATCCATATTATAGTATGTATCAGGATTTCATGACTGAATACTGTTCCATTGTATGGATGGGTATGCCACATTTTATTTATTTGTTAGTCTGTTGACTGACATGTGGGTCATTTTAACCTTTGGCTATTATGAATAATGCTGCTAAAATTTTTTATGTAGAAGTGTTGTTGTAGACACACGTTTCTCTTGGGTACATACCTGAGATAGAACTGCCAGTTCATGTGTAAGTCTGTGTTCAATTATTTAAGAAATCACCAGATTGTTCTCTAAGTTTCTGCATCATTTCACATTCCCCCAGCGTGTGAGGGCTCTGAGCGTTTCACATCTTCCCTATACCTGTAATTACCTAGCTATTTGGTTCTATCTACCCTAGAACATGGAGATAATGGATTTTTAGATAACAGTCAAACTTTTTGGTAGGAACTATGCCTTTGACATGATGTATTCCCCAAGCAGGGAGAAGAGCAAAAGGTCTGAGATGTTGTCAAGTCAAGATCTGCTATTTGAGTGCTGTTATGTGAGAGTGAGGGTTCAATATCTGACGTGTTGTTTTTGAGATTCTATTGAATTTTTTTCTAGTATTTGAAAGTGGTGGTACTTAGAGAGTTTGAGCAAGAGTGTATGCCTGAATTTCTACCCTTATTATTATATAATCTTGACATAAGGGAATATGTTTAATATATTTAAGTTATACAGCAATACAATCAAGTGAACACTCCTGAAACCATTGCCTATCTAACAGCTAGAACATTATTCCCTTCTCTGGTTACCCATTGTCATCTTCCAGAGCCCAAACCGCTGACTCGCTCTCTAAAATAACTCCTCCTCAAAATCTTGTAGTTAAAATGTGTGCTCTTAAAAACATATTTTACCTCATATTCATGTATCCCTAAACAACATACTGTTCACTTTGCTTTTGAGCTTTGTAAATGTGGTGTTGTCTTACATAAAGTCTTCAGGGACTTTTCATTTCACACCAAATCTTTTTTAGATCCATCTGTATTGTGGCATAGAGTTGGAGTTCATTGTTATTTTGTACAGTAATTGTGTGACTATGCTATATCATTTCTTCAGTCCTTCATGTTTGGGCAGTTGGGTAGTTTTTGCAATTGTTTGTTGCTTTTATGAGAAGTGCTGCTATGAACATTCTTTACTTATCTATTGTGTTCATGTGCAAGAATTCCTCTAGAAAATGGAGTGAAATTGCTGAGATGTAAGGGAAATGCATACTGAAATTTATATGATAATGCCAAATTACTTTCCAAAGAGTTTGCATCAAATTATTAGAGATGTAGGGGCTTCTACATAAAGTGCATGTTAGCTTACAATAATATTGCCGTACTAGCTTTGCTTTATTAAATGCTTGAGAGCATATACTCCATCATTTTTCGTTCAATGTCCTTATGTTCTCTGCATGTGTCTTGTAAAGAGGATACAGATGGATTTTAAAATGCTAAATTGACAGTCTTTCTCTTTATTTATTTATTTATTTATTTATTTATTTATTTATTTTTTTGAACCAGGGATTGAACTCAGGGACACTCGGCCACTGAGCCACATCCCCAGCCCTATTTTGTATTTTATTTAGAGACAGGGTCTCACTGAGTTGCTTAGGGCCTCGCTAAGTTGCTGAGGCTGGCTTTGAACTCGTGATCCTCCTGACTCAGCCTCCCAAGTCGCTTGGATTACAGGCATGCGCCACCACGCCCGGCTTCTTTATTTATTTTTGAATGGAATCTTGCTGTGTTACCCAGCCTGGCCTTGAACTCCTAGGCTCAAGTGATCCTCCTGCTTCAGCCTCCCAAGTTGCTGGGACTACAGATGCACCACCATGCCCCAGATAGTCTTATTTTTAACTGATGAGTTTGGAGCATTGTTTTTATTGATACATATAGATTGCATCCTATCATTTTTACTTTGTGCTCTTTATTTGCCCCCATTTTTTCATGCTTTTTTTCTTCTTTCTTGTTTCCTCTTTAATTGATTAAGGTTAGTTTGCTCATTTTCTTACTCCATTTTTTTCAAAACTGTAGCAGATTTACACTTTTATTCTCTTACTATGCCATATAATACTTCAGAATAGTTTGACTCCAAAAGTCCTACTGAATTATAAGCAAATTGTTGCCCCAAATCTTGATATTTTTTCTTTCAATTTCTCCTTAATTATACAACATTTATTATTTTATACTGATAATATTTGTTAGAATTATTTATATCTTCACCAATTCATTTCACTAACACATTTCTTCTGGGATATTTTCTCCTCTTTTGGCATATATGTCTTAGTTTTGCTGCTATAACAAAGAACCAACAGATAATGAGGCTGGAAGTCCAAAACCTAGGTTCTGGTGAGCATCCTCTTCCACATCGTGACAGCCAATCTCCTTGTATACTCGACTGGTGCTAAAGGGTCCCTTTTTACAAGAGCACTAATCTCAAACATCAGGGTTCCATCATCATGGCCTAATTACATCCCACAAACCTCTTTCACTAATGCTGTCACATCCTCTTGGTTCTGTTTCTCTAGAGAACCCTGATTCTTCTCAGAAAATATTGGCAATAGTAGACAATGTAAATCTTCTCTCAGCATTTACTAGAAAGCACTCAAATATAGTTGTCATTCTAAAAGATTACTGAGACATATAATTTATCTTACTGTAGTGACTATTAAAGGAAGAGGCTGCTATCAATCCTTTTGCTTCCTGGTATTTAGCTAGTGAGAGAATTTATTTCATCTTGAGTTCTTGAGGCACATATGATACCACATGAGTTTTCCCATGTACTGTAGTTCCCTTAACACTAGGCACCATCAGGAATTGTTCCCAAACTTTAACTTTCCAAAAAGAATCCATAACCTAATAAAGACATCGCTGCCTATATGCAGTTATTAGTAATACTGCAGTGTTGAGACAAATGAAAAACTTTTAAATTGAATATGGCAAAATTGCTCTGTAAACAGGGTTTTCAGTAAATTTCTCCAAGTCATTGGAGACTTGACTAAAGCAAATTAAAATTTTTTAGCTATTAAGTTTCCCAGGAAGTGAGATTGCTTCATTGTATCTTACAAAAATTAGAGAAATAATTTCTCATAAATTTCTGATACATATCAGTACACCCAGGAAAATAGCTTAAAACTCATTCAGGTTGAGCAGACCATGAGAATAAATATTCCTTCTCGGCTGCTGATTAGTTTAGATATTCTATCTACTGCACAAAATATGGAGGATTTGAGAATGCTAAAAGAATTATGCAAAAGGTAGCAGGGACACTTTGAATAACCTGTACCAAGTAGTCCATACCATTTGAGATTTCAGGGTTGGATGATTTGAATGTCAGTGAAACTGAGGTAGGATCCAGGACTGTGCGACTTAAAATATTTCTCCAGTGCACAATAAGGATGCTCTTAGTATCTGTAAAGAGAAGGTTCTATCTGACCTTGCCAGTGTCATTTCTGAAATCATCAGCCTCAGAGTTTACCCTCTCCTAACACTAATACTTAAGAGGTTTAAAGAAATTAATTAAATTTCAAACCCACTAGAGAAAACCCAAGAATGTGGAAGAAGGTAAGTGGTAATTTAGTGTTCATTGGATTGTCCAATGAACTTAAATGTTCTGTACTTAAATGGTGACTACACTCAATTTCTCCAGGGAAGTTATGTTAGTGCTTTTATACATGTGGTTCTTTGAGAGATATTTCATTATTCCCAACAAATAAAATGTAGAGTCAGAAAAGTATGTTCTTCTGTTATGCACACTAAAAGAAAACAAGGAATATGACTAATGACAAGAACTATGACTGATGTATAGAGTTTCTTAACATTCTTTCTCTCCTATCAGTCTTTCTCTCTGTACTCCCTCCAATAAAGACAAATATTGGGTTAAAAAATTAAATAACTTATATGCTTAGAATCTTCATTAGATTTTTAAAACTTTTGCTCAATGTTTTAAATATTAAAAATAAAACTTTTGACATATTAAATTTAAATTCCTAAAGCAATGAATGAATTGAAAGTGATTGGGGAGGTAGTTTTCAAAATTGTCTTTTAGATGAACAAAAAAATTATTGCCAGAAAAAATTCTTAGGCAATAAATTTAATTAAGTTGACTCTTGCCAGGCAACCCCTTTTCTACTTCCCTTGTAAATGACCTCAGTGTGTAGGACTTGACCACCTGTTCCATGATTCTATTACAGGCCCAAGTTTAGCTTGATAAACTAGCCAGGATGCTTTGATATGAGTCCTATGTTTAATTGCTGCAAATATTCCTGCCTCTGTACCAGCTGGCCCCCGATTTCCCAAATATTGTGATTTTGAAGCCTTGGTGACAAATCTGAGCCACTTAGACCCCTTCCTCTGCCCTTCTTGGATGGATTTCCTTCTGTTACACTGGACTTGAAATCTACAAGTACTGAGGGCTGTCCAGTCCTCTATGGAGTCTTGACCTCTAGTATCATTATGGTGCTGTGGGCTCCAACTTATGAAATCAAAATTTGAACTGGGATAAACACAGGCAGTTATTATTCCATAAGGGACAGTCTGGGAGAGAGAAGACTCCAAGATTACTTCACTGGTAAGTTCTGCAAGGCCTTCAAGACCTAGTTACCTTTGTTTCTCTGCTCTGCCCTTTTTGGCAGAGGCTTTATCTTCTAGTCATTGTTTCCAGATATGATCATATCCCAAACAAGAAGAAAATTATTTTATGTTTGGTTATTTCCAAAGAGAGAGGAAAAAACTTTTCCCAGAAGTGTTTCCCAACACTTACCCTTCCATCAGCAGATTTCCCTTATCTGACTTGGGTCAGAATTAAGTCACATTCTCACCCTAAAGCCCTTATTGTAGAGGAAATGGTGATGGCCATTTGATCAGGCATCCATTGATATGTGATGAGGCCTCATACTTTGAGCTACATGGTGATGTGTGAGAGAGTGGATGCTTTAACATGGATTTTATTAAGAAGGAAGCAGAGAGAATGGGTGCTGCCAATAGTCCCTGCCATGACCCTAAGCCCTATGCCATACAAAGAGGCAGTCTAGGCTGAAGAATAAGGTAGATAGAGATTCAAACCCTGAATGAGCCTTGATCTCCCCAGCGGGCCTTGATCAAATTTGACTTGTATGACACTCAGATGTTTTCATTTTTAAAGCAGATATAGGTGTCTTTTAGGGTTATTGAAATGATTAAAAAGAGCAGCAACCACCATAAAACATGAAGTTATAGAATCTGGCCTTAGTAAGTTCTCAATTTAGTTTCTCTTCCACGTCCTTAGCCATGTCAATTTCCAATCCCTGGCAAAAACACTTAAAATTCTACAAATTACATTCCCTGTTTTGCTAACAAAGATTTTTCTTGAGAAACAAAGTATTAAAGTTTTTCTAACCTAGTATATAGTAGCCTACTTTGTTTCCCTTCTATTGGGTATGGATGTGTTTATTGAGCTAAAATGTTAGCAAAATTTTAAATTATAAAATGAAATAATAATGGTTACATAACCTGCTTAGCACAAAGAGTGCCATGTTTTTGTGACTGAGGAAACTGTAAATTATGCAAAGGGGTGAGAGTCAAATATACTTGACATAAAGTGGGTGCTGACTTGTTAGAAAACCTGAAACAGACAGGTAGAGATCAACCCTATCACCAAAAAATCTCATCTGCCCTAGTTTCAAACAATGCTTTGTATCAAAGCTACAAATGACATTAATACCTAAATTGGTCTTACGTGGTAGCTTTGCAGTAAAATTCACACCCGCTTACTATTGCAAATGAATTTGAGGGTTTTCTTTAATATAGTTGCATTCAAGTTCATAAGAGGGAAGGATATAATGTGTAATGAGTTATGAGGGTAGACTGAGGAGAGGTGAATGAGTTGGTGAATTCCCTAAAGAGTCATTTAAAAATTTTTGAGTGTATTTATCTTGAGAGCATTATTTCCCCTCTTTTCTCAATCTATAATTTTTACCTTTTCACAGTAGGACCTCCAAATATAAAAAATAATGTCACTTTTCCCTTCTCTACTGTAGAGGGTGTAGGAAACTCAAGACTGAAGAGAAATGCTTTTTCCTAGAAGTTCCTGCATGGGGTAGCCATGGCAGACTGGGGAGCAGGCTTATCTCAACTGTAGCTGACACTTGACAACTGTCCCCTCACTAGTGCTGGAAGTGGTCAACCATAACAAAGAGCTGGGTTCTCCAGGCCTATGGTGTCCACCAGGCTTGGGCTCACATGTTGTGTGTGGACCTTTCACTGATCTAATTTCTCTTGCTTTTATCCTCCCTCTCTCTGCAGAGCCCTTTAGACCCACAATCTGTTTGGCTATTCTGCCATTTTCAGTCTCAGGTGCTATTAAACATGTTAGCTCTCAAGCTCTGCCTTAGATTTGGGCTAGAGTGCAGAACTATGGAAATATACCTTATCATGATGCTCTGTGAGGTTCCCCAGAGAACAGGCCTACAACCCAGACCTGCTCTGGTGTTCCTATAGTCTTGATGGGAGGCCGGTACACATCTTAATTGAAATAAATCATGGATTGGTGTAATATGTAAGTTCTAGATTCAGTTCTGCTATCTTCTATGTGGTCTCAGATAGGTCAGACCTCTTCTATAGGCCTGGAGTTCATCATCAATAAAAATGCTACCAATTGATTTACTTCACAAAGTCTTTACTTGGAAGGGTTTTGTAAATATTATCTCATTTAATTTTCAAAATATGAAATTTATAATTGCATTATTACTCACTTATAGAATGAAGACAAGTAATACCTAAACACTTTTACTATCTTGGAGTATAAGGGTGAATGTTGAGAAGCAGGATATTAAGATGGTACTCTCTTCTGAGTATAAGTATCCAGATTGCTTGAAACATCCATGTTTTTTTCTGGGTCACCGTTTACTTTATGCAATTATTTGTAGGATTGCACAGGAAGTAGATGGAGAAAATCATTCTCATTTGTGTTATAGGTTGTTAATGAATCAACAGTTTGTGATCTGGAGCCAAGAACCAAGAGCCAACAGCCTTCCTTTTGCTTCTGACATGAAAGACTACTTTGTTTTATCTGTTAGAAACAATCAACCCCAGCTCAAGAGAAGAAAATGATGCTGTTCTGAGTTCATAGCAGACTATCGCTGAACATGGTAGTGCTTCTGACTCCTGGAGAGATTATTTTTTAAAACTGTTGATCCAATCATTTATGAAAACTACTGCATGCCCGTCACTATGGTAACAAAGACATGGATCCAACTTTATGATTTCGTCCATAAAGTTACATGTTCCAAGCCGGGAAGGCATGTGGTAGCCAGGTTTTTGGCAGGTGGCAATGATGCAAGAGATGGAAGTCTTGAAAATATCACAAAGGGAAAATATTCATCCATGCTTGAAGAATAAGAATCTGGGTGCTGTTTTGGACTTAAGCTTTCAGAAGCCATGTTGAAAAAGTCTGACACTGGTGAGCAGTCAGGTCATATTAGAGACAGAGCCAAAGTGATACAGGACAAAGGCTGTGTGTGTGTGTGTGTGTGTGTGTGTGTGTAACTGGGGATTGAACCCTGAGACTTGTATGTAATAGGCAAGTGCCTACCACGGAGCTACATACTTAGCTCAATAGGCTTATGTTTTGATTGGACAAAGGATGACAGAATTATAATCCAATAATTCAAGAATGACTTTTATCATGTACTGTATAACACGTAGGCATATTTCTGAGCTTTTTATGAAGTTGCATTGATCTATTGATTTCTACTGTGAAGAAATAGAGTGAATTAATGCTTAAGGCACTTCTGTACCCAGATAGAGTTGCATTCCTGGCTATGTCTTTAGGTCCTGTGAACTGTGGTTAAGTAGCTCAATCCTTCTGTGCCTCACTTTCCTTATCAATATAAGAGACACAATAATAGTACCTACTTTATGATATAGCTATGGATACTAAAAAGGCTAATATTTGTAAATCACATGTAAATACATAAATGAGATGCATCGGGATCATTGGGTGCTGTTCAAAGTGTTTCCTATTATTATTTACCTATAACAGCTGACTTTTAATTGGAAATAATGCAAGGTAAAACACAGTGGGTCAATATATTGTCAACCTGGAATTCTATAGGCAGCAAGAATATCTTTCAAAAATTAAGGTGAAAAAGACTCTTTAAGACAGAAAAATCAGAAGATTTTACTGCCAGCAGACCTGCCTTTAAGAAATATTAAAGTTAGCACTTTAGGCAAATGGAAATAGTAATCTGGATCTACACACAGAAGTGAAGAACACTGGGAATAGTAAATACATGATAAATAAAAGAGACTTTTTCTTACAACATGTCTTTAAAGATAATTCATTATTTAAAGCAAGATAAAAACAACATGTAGGGAGTTTATAACACATAGAAGAAGAGTATATGACAGCAATAGCACAAAGAGAGGATTGGTGAAAAGGATGAAACAGCTGGAAGAGTTTTAAATTATAAATAAATTGGTACAATGTATATAAAGGTAGGCTGATAAGTTAAGGGTAGAAACTCTTATCCTTAAAGCAACCACACACAAACAGATTTATCCACTAATCTAATAAAGAAGCTAAAAAAATGGAATGAATTAGTTTTCTATCACTGTACAACAAACTACCACATATTTAACATTGCAAATAGCACATATTTATTATCTCACAGTTTCTGTGGGTCCAGAATTCAGGCACCTCTTAGCTTTGACCTTTGCTCAGGATCTTTCATGACTGATTCAAAAGGCTGCATTCTCATCCGGATTCTTCACTAGGGAAGGTGTTTTCAAGATCATCCAGTCAATGGTAGAATTAATTTGTGTTCTGAGGTCCTTTTCTCTCTCTCTCTCTCTCTTTCTTTCTTTCATAACTGAGGTCCTCACTTTTTGATAGCTGTTGGTCAATATCTTTGTTCTTTGGGGATGATATAACTAAACAAACTGGGTGGCTGATAAGCATCAGGGACTTATTTTTCACAGTTCTGCAGGTCAAGTTGACAGCGGATTTGGTGGCTAGTGAAGGCCCACTTCCTGGTTCACAGATGGTGCCTTGCTTTGCTTTCACATGGTAGAAGAGACCAAGGGTCTTTCTTGCACCTATTTTACAAGGGCACTAATCTCATAAATGAGGGCCACCAGGACTTAACTGTCTACCAAAGGCCCCATCCCTGGGTAATGCCATCACCTTGGGTGGTAGAACTTTAACATATGACTTTGGTGGGGTTGGTGGACACAAACATTCAGAACATAGTAGCCAGGGACCACTCTCTTTTCCTGGGGTACCCCAGATTCTTACTGAGCTATCATTTCCCATCATGGGAGTTTACATAGCTAAGGCCAGAAACGTAATGTTTGTTTCAGTCAGAGTTTTCACCACTGTGACCAAAAGACCTGACAAGAACAAATTTAGAGGAAGAAATTTATTTGGGGCTCATGGTTTCAGAGGTCTTAGTCCATAGATGACTGACTCCATTGCTCTGGGACCAAGGTAAGGCAGGACATCATGGTGGGAAGAGTGCAGAGGAGGAAAACAGCTGAGAACATGGCACCAGGAAGCACAGAAAGAGAGCTCCATTCAACAAGGACAAAACATATGCTCCAAAGGCATGTCCCTCCAGGGACCCACCTCCTCTAGCCACACCCTACCTGCCTAAAGTTACCACCCAGTTTATCCCAATCAGGGGAGTAATGCATTGATTAAGTTAAGACTATCATAACCCAGTCATTTTGCCTCTAAACTTCCTTGTGCGTGAGCTTTTGGGGGACACTTCATATCTTAACCATAGCAGTCTCTTCCTTCTAATCTCACCTTTCAGAGATGGTCTATATTCTTTTAAAAGGCTCACCTAATTAGGTCAGTTCTACAAAGGATAATCTTTTGTTTATTTTAAAATGAACTGATTAGAGATCTTAATTACAACAAAATCTCTTCCACTTTTTCCATATACCATAACTTAGCCAGGAGAGTAAAGTTCTGTCACATTCACAAGTCCTGCTCACACTCAGGAGAAGGGGAATGGATACACAGATATGTATTCTAGGGGTAGCTTTCTTGGGGGCCATCTTAGAATTATTACTATCACATGGAATTATTAAGAAGAGGCAGTTAGTCCAAAAGAAGGCAGAAAAAGAAAAAAATAAAGAAGAGATGGGACAAGTATAAAGCAAATACAAAGATGGTAGATTTAACCTCAATCATATTAGTCATAATATTAAATTCTAGTAGCTTAAACACCACAACTAAATGGCAGATCATTAGATTGGGTTAAGAAAAAAAGTGAACTATATGCTGTCTGCAAAAAAAAAAAAATAAAAAAAATACCACTTTATATATAAAGACAAAAAAAGGTCAAAAGCAAAATGGTAGAAAAAGGTAGATCAAAGGAAAGCTGGAGTGGCCATATCTTAATAGACAAAATAGATTTCTTTGCCACACACACTTCAGACAGAGCACTAATCTCCAGAATCTACCAAGTACTCAAAAATCTTTACACCAAGAACATCAACACCCCAATCAATAAATGGGCCAAGGAAATGAACAGACACTTTACAGAGGAAGATCTACAAGCAATCAACAGATTTATGAAAAAATGTTCAACATCCCTCGTTATAAGAGAAATGCAAATCAAAACCACCTTAAGATTTCATCTTACCCCAATTAGAATGTCTATTATTAAGAACACAGGCAACAACAGGTGTTGGCGAGGATGTGGGGAAAAGGGTACACTCATACATTGCTGGTGGGAGTGCAAGTTGGTGCAGCCACTCTGGAAAGCAGTGTGGAGATTCCTTAGAAAACTTGGAATGGATCCACCATTTGACCCCGCTATCCCACTCCTTGGCCTATACCCAAAGGACTTAAAATCAGATGGCCTCAGTGATGCAGCCACATCAATGTTCATAGCTGCTCAATTCAGAATCTTACCAACAAAGGAATTCTTTGATTATGATAAAAAGGTAACTTCTTATAGAGAAAGTAACAGTCCTAAGTGTTTATGTATTAATAACAGAATTTCAAAAGACATGAAACAAAAACTGATAGAACTGCAAAGAGAAATGTATCTCCAATTATAGTCAAAGAATTCAACAACCATCTTTTGGTAGCTGATAGTATACTAAAAAGAAAATTAGAAAAACATATAGAAACTTTAACCAATACTATTGATCAATGTGACCTGACATTTAAAAAAATACTATGCCTCACAAAGGCAAACACACGTTCTCAGCCTGGCTATTATTGATATTTTAGGCTGGATAATTACTTTGTTGTGGATGGTTGTCTTGTGAATTACAGGATGTTCAGTAGCATCTTTGTGTCTGCTCACCAGTTGCCAGTATTACCTTTCCCCTAGAGGTGACAAAAATGTTTCCAGACATTGCCAAAAGTCCCTTTGGAAGCAAAATCATTTCCATAAGAAAGTCTGTGTGTGTGTGTGTGTGTGTGTGTGTGTGTGTGTGCGTGCGTGCCTGCCTATTAAGGAAGACTAGCTGTTTTTTTGATCAATGCAGTCCCTGGGTCACAATGGTTGCAGAGTCTTGGAAAAATATTTAATAGACATTCCAGAAATTTCTAAGAAATTACTAATAGTTTTTTCATCTTCATTTCAAAATGTGAATTTGGGATATGATTTATTCATGGATACTCATTGATATGTTAGTTAGAAATTGACAAATGAGTACAGCACTTCTAGTTGTGTGGTATTATTCATTCATTTAATTCAATGACAAGTATTTACCAAGTACCTACCATCAGCTCTTTGCTGTTCTGGCACTGAGAATGTTTAAGTTTAGAGAATAAAATAATGCACTTGCCTTAACAGAACTCACATTCTAGTAGCAAGATTCTAATAAACAAACCATAAATGAGTAAGTGTTTATGTTACATAGTGGTATAGCTAAGGAGATTAACAAGGCAGAATAAGAAAGACAGGAAGTTGAGTGGGGGAATCTTCAGGGATAGCAATAAGTGAACATTTGAGGAGAGAACCTAAAAGAAGAGAGAGAAGGGATAATGTAGATACATCTGTGTTCCCATTTTTGGCAAAGGAATAATTGCAACAATCTAATGTTCTAGGAAAAACAAGTAGGCTGCTGTAGAAGGAAGAGAGTGAGTGAATCAGATAGTGGTAGGAGAGACATGGAGGAGTAGCAGAAGGGCCAGATGACAGAAACCCTCTAGGTCCTTATAAGAGTTATGCCTTTGGACTGAAATGGAAAGCCATTGTAGCATTTTAAGAGAAGTGATTTGACATTATGAATATTCTAAGAGAATCACTTTGTTCCTGGACTGAGCCTAGAGGATAGGGGGACAAGGTTAGAAACTGGGACACCAGTGGGAGGCTGTTGTAATATTCCAGGTGAGCCTTGATGAGGGCTTCATTCAGAGTGGTAGCAGAGAAAGTCGTAAAAAGTGTCAGATTTTGGAGTTATTTTTGGAGGCTCAGCAAATAGGATTTCCTGAAAGGTAGTATGTGAGGTGTAAAGAAAAGAGAGATGTCAAGGAGAGCTGAGGGTTTTGGCCTAAGAAAATTTGGAAGAATTAAATTGGAGCCTTCATTTACTGATGTCGAAGAGATAGCAGGAGGACAATTCATTTGGATATATTGAAGTTGCCATGCCTCTTAGACACTTAATGAAAAACATTAAGTGAACTGTTGTTTACATGAATCTGGAGTTTAGAGCTGAAGTCTGATACAGAGAAGTAAATTCAGAGTCCTCAATGTTTAGCTGGGTTTTTAAGTCCCTGAAACTGAGTGAAACATCTGAAGGAATGTATTTAAATCAGAAAGTAAGAGGTCCTAGAGATGAGCCCTGGGCCAAGCCAACAAATAGAGGCTGGACTGATGAAGAACATGTTAGCTTACCATGGCTCCTGTAACAAATCACCAAAAATTGACTATCTTTAAAAAAAACACCCATTTATTCTCTGACAGTTTTGAAGGTCAGCAAAGAAATCAAGGTCTTTCTAAAGCTTGAGGATGTTCTGTTTGATGGTTTCACAGGGGAGTCTGTTTCCTGGCCTTTTCAGCTTCTAGAGGCCATCTGCATTCCTCAGCTCATGGTCCCTTCCTCATGTCACTCCGACCTCTTTCGTCATCACATCTCTCGCTACTGACTTGGATGTTCTTCCTCCTTCTAATAAGAACTCTTATGAGAACACTGGGTCCAGTGGGGTCATCCAGGATAATCTATCTTTTTCTTAACTGAATTACATCTACAAACCCATTTTACCATGTAACGTAATGTGTCATAGGGCTTTGGGGTGTTGATTCCTTTGGAGAGCCTAGTGCAAGCAACTACCAGATAAGCAAGGGAGCAGTGCTCGGTGAGTAAATGGGGAACAGAGGAAGTATTCTGGAACAAGGTGGCTACAGTGCTTTAAGAAGGAGGGAGTGGGCATTTTGTTAAATTCCAGTTATTGATACAGTAAGATGAAGCAGAGAACTGACTTAGATTTACCCTAATGGGAATCAGGGCTGACATCATCATGTGCTATTTAGCAGAATTGGTGGAGACTGACAGCTTGTTTGAGTGGGCTCAGAAGGCAATGGAGTGGGGCCAATTTCATGATTATTGGACCTGGGTAGTTGTACAAGGCCCTGTGTTAGAGAAGCTCATGTGAAAATTAATGCCCTTCTGTCCCTGTTTTTGAATTATTAATGACTTTCAGCAAGGGTCACATTCCTATTTTGCACTGGGCTCTGTGAATTATGTAGCTGTCTTTCAATGGAAGAAGAGAAATTTGAGACAGTGAATATGGACAAGTCTTTCAAGGAATTTTTCCAGAAATGGGATTTAAAAAATGGGGTAGAGGAGGAAGTGGGGTCAAAGGAGGGTTTTTAAATTTAAGATGGTCACTTTTAGTCTGGTGCTTACTATGTAACAGTAGTCATGGTTGACTGAGACCCATTCTCCCTGATGTCAGATGTCCCTTATGTGGTTTTGGCTAATATTAGAGTGTGATCTCACTGGAGTCCTGTGTAGGAGGACATGCCTCTGTTTCCTGGGCTCACCTCTGTTATTTTTCCATGGGGTTGATGGTGTCATTCACAAAGGATCAAAAGCCTTATAATGTCAAATTCCAACATATCTTTTTACCTATCAAGCTGCTATCACACTGAACTCTGAATTGGCAGAAGAGATTTATTTTCCAGGCTTTGTTCTTCACAAGCTCATGTTCTTTTAGAAGCATTTGCAGACTGATTTAATCATGATTTGTTCAAGCATTTTCCCAGGCATACCAGTTAGGCTGACTCAGGGCTAGAGTCATTCATTGCTGTCCTCAGGAAAAGCACACTGTTGGCATTTGTCCAAGCTGCAGGAATTTCTCCCATCTATCATCGTCACTGGAAATGAATTTCACTGTGAAGGGCTGCTAACCTGCTTAACAAATAACTATCCACAGTATTGTACTAAGCAGCCAAACATATCAACCTAACCTACCAAGTAAACAAAATGCAACACACAACTCTAACCCCAACCTACCCATGGCCTCAAGAAGTAATCTAATCTTGATGTATAGAGTTTTGTTATGCTTTGGATATGACCATACTCCTGTGCTAATTAAGGAATAGTCAGAGGTAAAATGATTGGCTTATGAGAACTATAACCTAATAAATTCTTCCTCGTTTGAATGAACTGACTGGGTGGTAACTCTAAGCAGGTGGGGTCACTGGGGATGTGCCCTGCAAGGATTCATCTTCCTTGCAGCCCTTTCCCCTTCTCCTCTGTTTACTTCCTGGCTGCCATGCCCTGAGCAGTTTGTCTCTGCCACTCTCTTCCACCATGATGCTCTGCCTCACCTTGGGCCCAGAGCAATGCACTCATCCAACCATGCACTAAACCTCTGAAACCATGAGCCAAAGTAAACTTTCCTCCTCTAAGCTGTTCTTTTCAAGCATTTTGGTCACAGTGACAAGTTTCTAACCTAAAGCCTCAGAAATCCATGAGATAAATGTTAGTGAAACTTAAACTGGAAAATAAAACTGCCAATCACTCAAAATCATGGTTAATACTTATCTACAATTGTTTAACTTTTTGGAGTAAATTACTCTCTTGTGACATAGCTTCAGTTATGTATAAAGGGATATAAAATCTTCAATGTTTTACTTGTTAGCAATTATGATAAAATTTAAATGAAATGATAGCTGATATTTGAAAATTTCAAATTTATACTGGACTTACTTTCTGTTCCCCTTAATTGTCAGCACTTACTATAGGGAATCTTGGCAGTGCTCAATAAATGCCTGAAGGTTGGAAGACCAAAGGGATAAAGGATGAAATAATGGACAGATGGATGGAAGGACAGGTCTCAAGAAAATCTAAACAGACTTCCCATTGATTCACTCAGTTGTTGCTTGTCAATTATATACAGTAATACAAGGTTAGGATATATAATTCTGGAAATCATGGTGCTTGTATTTTAATAGACACATAGTGAATGGGAAATTATATATCATGGGAATTACATACCATGGGAAGTGACATGTCATTAGGACATTCCCTTTCTTTCCCAGGTTTCCTTATGCCCAGACTTCTCTCAATTACCTTTTTTCCTCCTATACACTCTTCTATCAACACTTACTTCAGTTTTATTCTTTCAGAATCTTATTCTTTACTCTGAATTGATAAAAAAAAGACTTGTAAGGCAGGCACTCTACCAACTGAGCTATATCCCCAGCCCTCCCTCCCCCCAAAAGAAGACATTTCTAATATGTTATTAAATGAATCATTTGCCCTTCCCAGACAAGAATCAGGGAATTTTAATTATGAAACTTAGGAGACTTTTTCCCCTTTAGCTTTCATCTAAAAACAAATTTTAATATTAACAACTCCAGGCATTTTTCTAGGCAAATGCAGCACCCTAAAAAGGCATTATCAGTCAGAAACAATGAATATCTGCTTTGGTGGCATATATAGTTTATAATAATTCTTTAATTTATATAAGATTTTAAAGTTTCAAGAGTATTTTCGAATACTTTTATCATTAAATATTCTCAAAAAGTTTATACAAGTCTTTATTGTTTTCATTTAAAGAGAAATGGGAGGAGACCAAGCCAGAGTCACACAGCTATTAAATGATAGAAGCTCGATTGGTATTTGCTTATGATATGCAAACCCAGTATGCTTTCTAAACAAGTTTTACTGCTTTCTCAACTCTAAAAGTCACAGTTATGTATTTGATTAGGAAAGAAGGAAGGAGGGAAGAAAGATAGAGACGAAATGTGATGTTATGTAAGAATAGCTCTTAAGGTTGAGGTGGGAGTAGATTTACGAGGCTGAGGATGCCCTTTGCCAAGTGTGGTCCCCAAGAACAGCTATATTTTTCTTATATCCTCTCTTCATCTGTTGTTCTTCTCAGGAGCAAATGAAAAGCAAGATAATCCAGTATATTAAAATGGATGATTAAGTCCAACATTTCCTTTGTCATATTGAAGCTTGAGTTATAAATTAGGAAAGAAATAGCTGAGAGGTATCTGTAGTTTTGTGAGTCCAAGATCTCTAATGTGATATGGCATATTTATCAGATGATTAGTCAGGTAGTGTCTCACAAAGATTCGCTCTGCTGTTTGATGATCTTTTTTTATTTTTTATTTTTACAGACTTTTGACTCACTGGACACAAATGGGGTACAAATTTTCGTTTCTATGGTTGTACACACTGTAGATTCACACCATTTGTGTAATCATACATGTACATAGGGTAATGATGTCTGTCTCATTCCACCACCTTTTGTTTGATTATCTTTGATGAAGGTAGAATAGCTTTAGCTCTGAAAGATAAAATTAACTTAAAGTAGTTTTAATATATTATTTATATCTATAAAAGAAATAGATAAATCATAGAAAAATTCATTGATTTGGGTACTAAACCACAAGAAAGGTATTTTAATCAAACTAGCCCCACACTAATAATGCTTTTTTCTTGTTTTCCCAATTATTGAATCTGCATTATAATTTTCATAATTTGATTTTTTTTATAATTTGATTTTTATCTTATTACCTTTCTAAATATTTAGCTTGATGTTGATGATATGTCATATGTTTTCAATGAATGCCTGATAGCATCTGATAGAGCATTAAAGAAAGAAGTTCAGAAATATCTGTTTTAATTGAAATGGATTTCAAATTTTTCCAAAGGACAATTTCCTCCAAGGGAAGAACATCAAATAAAATCTTATTTTGTTTTCTTTCTTATATAATGTTATGGTTTGGATCTGGAATGTCTCCCAAAAGTGTATGTCTTGAGGACTTCATTCCCCATATAGCAATCTTCAGAGGTGGGGCTTTGGAAAAGTGATTGGGTCATGAGAGTTCTGACCTCATCTGCAGATTAGTCCACTCATACCTGAATGGAGCAGTGGGAGGTGGTGGAAACAGGCAGGTAGGGCATGGTTGGAGGAAGTAGGTCCCTGGGGCATGCTTTTATATCTTGTCCCAGCCCATCGCATTCACTCTCTCTCTCCCTCTGCTACCATGAGCTGAGCAGCTTTCCTCCACTGTGCCTTTCTGTTATTGTGTTCTGCCTCACCTCAGGCCCACAGCAATGCAACCAGTCAACTGTGGACTGAAGTCTCTGAAACAATGAGCCAAATAGATCTTTTCTCCTTTAAGTTGTTCATGTCAGATATTTTGATCACAGCAATGAAATTTTGACTAACATATAAAACATTGATTTTGAACAAAACAACCCACAAGAGTTACCTTCAGCCACCTGACCATATTGATAAGAAATTGCATACATCATACCTCCAATATTGCTTTTCCAAATAATGAACAACTAGAAAAAGTGCTATTCCTAATTAATCCCCCTATTATTCTTTAATAAAGATATTGATATTTAAATCAAAAATCTAAATTCATTTCATTTTCTATTTTCTTGAATTTTCATATTTTGTTGAAATATGTTCTTGGAATCCTACCCAAATATTACATTGTCTTTAAAGTAAATCACAATGTATGGAATAATTATTACATTTTATAGAAATACAGAAGCTATTGACTTAAATGGTTATATTTTCTCTGAAAATTAAAAACTTGGTCAGTTATATTTAATAATCTCAGTGATAACTTAAATACATGGGAACAGTCCAATTTAGGAAGGCAATATTTTGAACACAAGCTTTTCATGTATCTGTGTGAAAATAGAAGCTTAGATGAAGATTTATCAACTTGGATTTAAAATTAAATTTTGAATTAAATCCAAGTTGATAAATACGTAAATATTTTAAATAGTAACTTGGAACCACTGGAAGTAACAGTTGGGTTTGTCCAAAAAAATCTGTAATAATGCACTCACTGAGACATTTATTTTTCAATATTATTGTGTCAAATAACTACTTATCATTGCTTTGCTTTCAAGATTTTTTTATCATAAGAGAAAGAAAAAATGTCATTTTATGCAATATACCTAACAGATGATACCAGCATAAAATGTAAATATTTTTAGCATTTCTCCATTTTAGGCTACATCTCTTTTTAAGACTAATTTGTCATGTGAGTTGAAGGGTACATTTATTTTAAACACATCAGATTTCTACTCTAAGTAGAAAAATTGGATCATAAACATAAAAATTATTAGCTACTAGAACATTTTAAAAGCAGACTTCTGGCTAGCATTATCTTGGTGGACTGAGCAGCAAGAGTTGTGGGGTCCTGTCCAGCTGTTTTCTCTGGATAGCCAAATAATCAGCTCAGTTTTGCTTTCAGATTTTTTATTTAAAATTTTTTCCATTTTCAGATTCAATATATTTGTTGTTCTCAATTATTTTGGGAAACTGAAGTTTCATTGACAGATCATGTTCTTCAGATTTTGACAATCAGGTTGGTTTATCCATTCATGGTTCTTTACCAGGTGATTTTATTGATATATTCATATATGAGAAGATAGGGATGCACATAAAATGTGACATATTTAAACGATAAGATATTTTGTTCAGTTAGGCATGGTGGCGCATGCCCGTAATCCCAATGACTTGAAAGGCTGAGGAAGGAGGATCATGAGTTCAAAGATGGCCTCAGCAACTTAGCAAGACCTGATTTCAAAGTAAAGCGTAAAAAGAGCTGAAGATGTGGCTCAGTGGTTAAGGACCCATGGGTTCAATCCCTGGTATCAAAAAAACAAACAAACAAAATCCCAGATATTTTGTACAAAGACAGTAGGTATGGAAGAGGAGAGAGGAATACAATGGAAAGAAAGAGTGAAAGAGCACCGCATCTAATCTAAAATTGCTAACAAAGTTGGTACCACCTGGGAGCTTGTTAGATATTCAGACACTCAGAACCCATCCTATACCTAGTGAATTAGAATCTGCATTTTAAACAAATCTTTAAACTTTCAAAAATACTACTCAAGAGCTCTCGCATTAAGTCCTTTGAGCCAGGTGTAAATGTATGACCATAACTACTCCACATCAGAAAGATTGACGTCAGTTTAACAGGCGTGTCATGAGATTCAAATTATACATGAGGGATGTGAAAATTCTTTATGAACTACTGAGTAATATACAGATGAAAGTTATCTCTATTTTCAGAAAAAAGGTGTCATGGACAGTGTATAATTTAATTTGTTGTAAGCATGCACTCTGAATCTCTCTCATGGTTCTCAGCTTCTAGTAGCTAATGACCCTTTCTCTTTCATAAGGACATACCCTCTGACCTTTATTCCTGAATTATATTTTGATATATGTTCATTTTTATTGTTGTTTTTCCACCCTAGATTTCCTGAGTAATTATACTTCTCCTGGAAGAGTCATGGTCTTTTTTTTTTTAATAACTTTATCAATTGAGTTAACAATGAGTTATTATCATTAATATAGATAATCACTTAAACAATTATAACAAAAATTGATCACATAATAAAGTTTGAAATTCAAAGAATCTGGTAATCTGGTACAAAATGCAGGGGGATCATAATGTACCTAATTTGTTAGAAATTCAGATGTATATGGAAAATTTTATTATATTAATCTTATATCTATTGATATGTTGGCGTGAAGCAAAGGCCTGATTCAATCTGCCAGTTTTTTCCCCTCCACTTCCCACTACGTAGCTTCCTTCAAAAACATAGAAACTTAACTCTTATGTCACTGACAGCTAATAGAGTTAATCTATTTACCAGAATACAGAGGATCTCCCATTGACCACAAGGTTTATGGAACAGAATTAAGATTTACAGGGGCTTGCCAAAGTATTTTTCCATTCAAACATTTTATTTGCAAAGTCATATGGAATACTTTAGAATCACAATACCAATCTTTCTAGTTATTTGTTGCTTTTGGTGGTGTTAGGTGGTGGAGGAAATGGCAAAAACAACTATATGTCATATGTTTGAGGCAAGCTTGTAGTTCATAAAATTCCTAGTTAAAATTTTTATGCCTACTTAATTAAGCTGCATATCAAAAGGTCTATTTTAATTGTAATTGTTGAATTGACAATCAGTGGTTCACAGATTTTATTTCTAATTTCTAATTGGGACAGATTTTATTTCTAATTGACATATTCATAACTTCTTGAAAAAAATTGAAATCAAAATATGTACCCTCATCATTTTCATGTCCCCAATTGCCCAAACCATGGGAAAAGATTGGCTCGAAATCTATTGTCTGGAATTTATTTACTATTTATCAATTGAAGAGGAAACAAATGCATTTCCTTTGTCTCTGACTCTGACGTTTATGTTATTCATTTGTGACAGATATACTTTATGACATTTATGTTATCCAGAATGACATTAAAAAAACTATGTTCTAAATATGAGAATGCACTTCACTGGGTGGCATTGTTAGAAGATATTTATGTTTATTAGATCATCTGCCATTTTTCAATACCACTGAGTGATAGATGGGCATCAACCAAATTGGATTGTATTTGAAAAGTCAAAGAACATACTTAGAGTTTTTTACTCCTTAAGAGAAGTATGTATTTAGCCTAAATGCTATACATTGAATTTCATAATTACTTACAAGATTTTTCTCTCCTTGGAATCTGAAATTTTACAACTATGCTAATTAATAACAATGTTTTGCAGTTCCATGACATCTTTTTGTCTGAGAATCTCAATGTTTACTTAATCTTCACATTATCTTTGGGCAGATATGAATCTGTGATATTTTCTTTTCTGCTTATTTTTCACATATAAAAATGCATTAATATAAAACATCTAATTTTTGTCAAGTGTTGCAATTTGTGTGGCACACTATGCAAATGAGAGCAAAACCTTAACCATTTGTTGTTCTGTTAGAAACAAGTGACAAGACCTGCCCATACACAAGGAAAAGTTATTTTCTAAGGGCATGTACTCTAGGCAGTGGGGATAACAGAGAGCCCCTCTGGCGTATGCTTTTTTTTTTTTTTTTTTTTTTTTTTTTTTTTTTTTGAATCATTGAACACAAATGGAGTACAGCTATTGTTTCACTGG